>JANTFA010132948.1:0-13371 GCA_026413405.1 Phytosciara flavipes | reverse complement strand
CACTTTTTACCAACTTTTTCATTGAAAATCCAACTGTTTTTAGCAACTAATTTCAATAACTTTACTCACTATTCGACTTTTTCACTTTGAAATTTCCGTGGAATGCTTGAAGTTCCACTACATCTGCGTGCATCTCGTATGCTACAACTTTCTTATTTAGGGGGGTCCGGTGAAATGAGCAGAAAGTAGTTTTGTGCTCGGGTTATTGAGTAGCACAGAACTTATGAATACAATCATTAGATGGCACCAAAGGTAGCTCAATAAATACACTAGCGACGTAATGTACTAGTGAACTACAGAATTTTACCTAAATTACGTCACTACAAATACATGAACGAAAATAACTCACAAATTTATATCACCGCACCCATATATCACAGCTGATCTTTGATGACATGTAAAGTGGTTTCTTTTTCTTTTATTTTACTGTACCCAACCCAGTGACCGCCTGAGTTAAATATGAAAAAATTTTAAAATAGATTTTTACTTACTATCAAAGTGCAATCACCCATATGTAAAATATGAAATACTTTCAATGCTTTTAGTGCGTTAATCAGTGTTAAATGCATATTAGAAACTTGAGAAATTTACATTTAAGTTCATCAGTAACGTCATCAGCAAGTTAATGTATCAATTGATATCAAGTTCAGTGTCAGAAAATTGACAAGAAGAGCTTTCAAATAAAGTGAAATTGTAATGAATGACTTCCGCTGCATATCCAACGTAATCTACTATTTCACATTGGCGTTCCAGAAGCATACGAAACCAATTGCAAAAGTTTTATTCGTCAATTTAACATGTTTTGTGGATGACAGTCGTTGAATAGAATTTCTCAAGTCGCAGTCGTGAAAAAATGAAAAAGAGAAGGAGCATGGCGTTTGACAACAAAAAATCTCAACTAAATCTTTTGAAGGAGTTCCATTAATTCCACTTGACATTATTAATGTTCAAAATTTAGTCTTATTATATTAGACTTATCTGTAACGTCCAGGGACCTGGTCGAATTTCGCCGAGTTTTATATATTTTATCAGATATCTTCAGATCCGAGTATCGGCACCGTAATTCCTACTCTTCCTGTGTATGTGACATTTCAAAAAAGCCATTTTTCGTGTTTTTAACATATCTCACTGTGCACGCAAGGTAAGTTGGGCCAATATGAGGTAGGTTCCGGAGACCTGGGACCAAATCCTATTCAGGGATACATAAATAGCTCCAGTGAACGAACAGTGCCGATTTTGACCTTATGAATTTAAAAAGAATCACTCCTAACCGAGGGGTTTCTCACTCGCCCAAATGGTGTGTAATCATTTCCTTATTTACTTGGTATTTCCTCGTATATTTACCCAACATTTCCTCTTTTGTATGGGCATTTCCTCTGACCCTGTGTCATCATTTACCCGAGTGAGTTACCCCTCGCTCCTAACGTATGGTAATTAAGGATGCCGATATATCGGTATCATCGAATACCGACTTTTGATCGAAATGATGCAGTATTTATCACACAATTTTCATTTCATGTCTTAGTAAGTTGACGGTGTATTCCTTCCAAGAAGTATTTTTCATCATTATATGGTCACTGACTAATGTATAAATTAAGTAAAAGTAAAGTAGGATCTTGATAATAATGATATGATTGTCGTCAGTGAAAGACATAATCAATTATTCAAGTTAACATTTGAAAATAAATAAAATTGAAGGTACACGAAGATCGGCTTTCTTCGCATACAATTTGTTTTAGCATAACCAGATTTTCTTTTCAATTTTAAGTAATTAATTGTTTATAAATGATTGTTGCAATTAAAATTTTGTTTCTTCGTTTCTTTTGGTTATTAAACAATTGTCATATGATTGCATGGAATACATTTATCCAGCTCATTAAATAAAAATCCCAAGAAAACCAACGAAATTAATTGGGATTGAATTTGTTTAATTAAACTGCTACAGCCAGCTGCATTGAAAAGGGGGCCTTTCATCGTTTTTTATCTTTCCCAACTAAATGCCATCGAGTTTAACTGTCATTGGTACATCCAATTCAATTTTTTTTAAGCGTTCGCAGCCGCCGGTATTTTAAAATGACCAAGACGATACAACAATAGGTGATGCTCATCTTCTAGTTTCGTTCAAGGACGGAAGTTGTTACCAATGGGATTTAAATAGACATTTTTGAAAACAGTAGAGGAGATTTGCAAACAGCGCATAATGGTTGTTGATAAAGCCGTAGTAAACTAATGAATTATCAACGACGTTTAAAAATTGGAAGAATAAAAAAAATTCTGTTTTTTTTCAAGAATTTTGGCTCAAGTGATTTACGAGTCCACTTCCTCGTCCTTTGCACTATTTTAAGGAAATTCCACCAAATGCCATTGGCAACAAACAATTATTGTTCTTTGAGCGGCGGTATTAACAACTTCCGTTCTCGAACAAGGCTAGAAGACGAGCGCTACCGACCTATATCTCGAAGTCGTATTGATCATTTCAAAATATCGGTTGCGTACGTTGAAGAGAATGGAATTTGCTGTACCAATTACAGATAAATTCTATGACATTTCGCAAAGATAAAAAACGATGAAAACGCCCTCTTTTCAATGCAGCTGGCTGTAGCACTTTGACGAACAGATTCACTCGTAATTAATTCCCTTGCGACGAAAATAATTCTGTTGACACATCATGACATATTTCAATTTCATGTAAAAAATTACGACAAAATAAAAATCGGTTCCTGGTTCTTGTGTTAAGGCATATCACATAGATATCCAATGAGCAAACCATTTTAACTTCCTAACGAAACATGTCATTGTTTAAATTCTGTTTAAAATAACAAAACTTTCACCTCTAGCAGTTTCTACTGATAATACGTTCACACATTTTGCTGGAATTATCTTAATATGTGAGGAGAGTTCAATAAAAATAAAACGTAAAAAGAAAGCACAAGAAATTCTCATGTGTGTCGTTCATTATTCTGTGTTGTCATATTTTAAAATTATACAGAAAAATTCAGAGTCAATAATATCGCTTTAATGGCAACGATAAGAACAATACGTGAGTCATTTTATGCATTTTCAAGTTGAATGCCGAATGTGCTCAGCATATCGTATAACGTATAATATCACCCAGAGTGAAAGATTCTGTTTATATTTACTATTTTCGTTGATGATATATGTCCGCAACGACCTAATATTATGCAAATTTTTCGGACAAACACACTTGTGCTCAACACATTTCTTCTTAAATTCTTTTGAGACCCGTACGAAGTGCTCGAGGGTCTTATGATTTCACTCTTAAGTTTGTAACACGTCGCATTTGAGTAACGGCAAACTTCTGAGTCACCCCTAGAAGTCAAATCAGCAATTAATAACATTTATACTAATCCATTGTCCCCTGCGAAGTCTAATTTGGGAATTGAATTCTGAAGAAAACGCATCGAAATCAAATGAAAATTACTTGAGATACGGCCAGAAGACACAAAAACTCAAAGTGGCGGCAGGTGGCCATTTTCTTAGGTACTGAAAACAGTTCTACCGCTTAAAGACCATCACTACCTTTCAAACAAAAAACTCTATCTTGACTGAACGGCCAAGTAGCTCAACTTAGGATCACTCTATGGGCTCTAACTTCCGAGCCCGAAATCCGATTTTGACAAACTTTTTTTCCTGGATTGGTGTGGTCAATACCTTTCACCATTTGTGAAGTTATTGCGAGCAATTCCGCCGGTAATATATGCGAGAAACCTCAACTCGACCTTAAAAATAGTACTAATTCGACCATATCTCAGGATCGGCTCGATCGATTCTGCTCATCAGGAAAAAAAAGTCCATCAAGATTACTCAAGTGATCGTGATGAGTGGTGAGAGACCGACAGACATTTTTTTATTGCTGATTTGGCATCTAGATGTGACCACAAATAAAGGTTCGCCCTCTTTCAGGGATTCGAATTCGGTGTCTTACAAACATAGGAGAGAAAGCATATTATGACCCACGTACTTTGTACGGGTCTAAAAAAATATCTGTCCGTGATAGTGATAACTTCAGTAAAGCGAAACCAATATTGACAGCATTTTCTTCTCGATTTGTTAGTCACAAATGCCGTTTTTAAGTTAGAAGATGGACAAAATCGGTCAAACCGATCCAGAGATTATGGTCGAATCAGCGCTGTTTTCGAGATCTAATTGAGGTTTCTCGCATATATTACCGGCAGTATTGATCGTACAAAGTTGCATAAATGCGAATGAAAGGTATTATCCACATCAATCCAGGATTTTCTTTTTGTTAAAATAGGAAATCGGGCTAGGAAGTTACAGCCCACACAGAGTGAGCCTAAGTCGAGCTATTCAGCCGTACAGTGAAAGTAGAGTTTTTTGTCGTTGTCTCGAGTAGATTTCATCCGATTTTCATGATTTTTGTTTAAAATGTAATGACGACATTAAAGTGGAGGTGTGTTCTCAGTGATCTAATAATATGGCCGCCATTTTGAGTCTGAGTGTTTCTTGCCCAAATCTCGAGTAAATTTCACTGATTTTAGTGGATTTTCTTGAGTTTAGTTTTTAAGTTAGACTGCGTACGGGACTATCGAAATTGCTATAAGCAATTTTAACAAGAAACTAGTGTAAATGTAATCCTCAAAAGATGCAGTGTTGCAGAGCAGTTTTGAGATGTATGCCTTTTATAGACACCTAGCTCCATGCCGTGCACTACCCGTACGGGTCCTCCTTATGCTTTTTTTTGACTTCATTCGTTAAAAAATTTGACATACATAAAGACTACAGGCCGTTGCCATTTGGCTATCTGCAATGTGATTCATATATTTCCAATAACAATGTGGGACTACTTTGTATTCATAGAGTCGGATATCCGCATTATACGAAAAATGAAACGCACACCAGAAATATTTTTGTATGCAACTCAGATTGATGGTATAAGATGGGTGTCAGCGCTGACTATGAATGGAAAGTAACATGGAAAAAAAAGAGTTCAACGAGAGAAAAAAAGCAACGAATTCCGTATGATTCACATCACTGCCTGTGTAAGTCATATACGTATGCGCACTATATAATATTATACCGCGCCAGCTTCATTGAGCATTTTGTGGTTGGTAAAGTCAAATAAAGAATCGATTCACTCTGAAAAATCTCTAATTTGTTTGCCTTTTCCATTGTCAAATATCACACACAACAAGTGAATTAAAATACACCAGTCACAGCACAATGAAGAACTCATGTATGAAGAAGAAGATAGCGACGACAAACCATAACAACCAGCAACTGTGGCACGGGAGATAAGTAAGAAGAAGTATCCAATTTGATAATTTTTCTTTGTAATATTTTTGCTGGTTCGCTGTTTATTGATGTTGTTGATTTGGTGTGTGTCGTAGTAAAATTCATTCCGAATTTCGTCAGAAGAACAGTCTTTCATCGCTGATTGTTTCGGATATTGTTGTTGCGGTGAAAGTTTATTATGGGAATTATTTTGGGTCTTAAGTGGTTTGAATACCCAAAAGAAATTCATACGAATTTGTCAGACATGAATCACACTACTAAGTAACTCGACAAACGAAAAACAGTTCTCAGAATGCTTACACTCTCACTGAATTAGGTTATTCACTGAATCACATTAGAGATTTACACATTTCACCCATCAATCATTCAGCTAAGTAGTATTTATCATTCAGCCCAAACATCCTCATGCGTATTGATTACGTTGCTGACTTACTACAACGAAGTGAGAGTGCATTGCGTATGTAGCTCGGTCACCGAGCTCCGGTGATACATGACGTGAATTGCCTCATTCGATCTGTGGTCTCTTTTGTGGTAATCTCTACTCATCTAGTGACTACAAAGCATTTTTCACCCGGTTGCATAAACTACTATTTTACGTGACGATCATTGGACGAGTGTTTTCACTATCAACCTCAACGAGATGTCTGATTTCGGTCAAATGAGGTTTTGTGGGAATTCGGAGTAGTAGCTTCTGGAATAATGGCTGCTTTGTACAACGTCAGTTTGTTGACTGTGAATAGCCTGGATCTCCTGCTTAGTAGTGGGTACGGTACATGGCCTTGAGACAGTATAATAATGCGTTCGTTAGCCAAATTTTAGCTTGTGATCGATTGTCACTCCCAGGTATTTCACTGCAGTTCTTAGTTCGAAGACTGAGCCATTGGATATCAATCACTGTAATGTGCTAGTGTTCGCTTTCTCGATTGGTTGAACTTGAACAAGATCGCGTGAGTTTTGTCGATATTCGTTTTGATATATTCTATTTCTTGAAAGAAGTTGTCGACTTGTATGAAGACATTCGACAGCGCCTTTAGTGTTGGATTGTTTAGCAGATGAAATTATGACAGTGTCTTGGGCAAAGTAACCAGAGTCACAGTTCGATGGAATTTTCAGATCGGCTGTGAAGGTGGCGTAAAGGACGGGCAAAATCACAGATCCTTGAGGCAGATTGGCCTTAACGGATCTCGCGGTGGAATTTTCACCATTTACGCATACGGTGTCTGTCGTCGAGGAAAGATGCTAATAGATTGAAAAGGGCCAACATTGTGGAGTTTGTAAATCAAACCATCGTACCACACGGAGTCGAATGCTTTTTCGATAACAAGTAAAATCATACCGGTGGTTTACGGTCGTCTATTTTTGTTGTCGTTGATGATATTGAACAGTCGTTTTACTTGTTGCACTATCAAACGACCCTCTCGATTCCAATTTTAACAAGTGATGAGCTTGAATGGAGCTTTAAGATGCTTTGTAGAGCAGTTTTAAGATGAATACTTGCTAAAGACACCTAGCTATATGCCTCGCACTCTATACTCGTACCGGTGCCCCTTATGTTTGTGAGAACGCCGCCAAAGAAATCAGATCGATTTTCCCTATGTAAAGCTCGTCGTCTATCATACTTAGAAATTATAGATCTGATGTCATCTAGGCGAGGAATATTTCCAAATCGCTTTGAACTCGTTTATTCAAAAGAAGCAGAAAAATATGAAATGACATGACGATACACATGCCCATAGTCTGGATACGTTTTTCGGTTACACCGTTTAATTCGAAGCGTATAAACGGAGAAAGTGGAAATTAGCAAACCATTAGAATGTGCAAGAATTGCAAAACGACATGAAACATCAACTGTAATTTGTTCGAACGTACCTACTCTACAAAACATTGAGACATGTGTAGTGTATGCTGTTGTGTATACCTTTTTCCCTTTTGCCTTCGAACACGCACTGCTATTCAATTCAATAACAAGCTAATCTCGAAGCTATTTGAAATGATAACGCCTTAATTGATGGCCATTAAATAAGATCAACAAAAATGAAGAATCTGTCCATCCGGTGGTCACTTTCACTGCTTTAATATATGAAAAATGTAATGTATCTATCTCAATATCACCATCATGCACATCATTGTATCTAGTTATTATGTGCGGTATAACAAAATAATTATTTATTAAAATCGATTAGAGTGAAACCGTATCATAAATTTTATTTGCATGCACATAATTAAGCTGGTGTATCTAGAGATGATGACCATTCGACCACTGGTTCGTGGTGCGTGGTTATGTAAGTTCATATGAATTGCACGTTAGGGAAAACATTTCAATTTTTTTCTCGTTTTCTGAAATGTGCGGATATACAACGACGGAATCACATAATTTTTTACTGGTTTGCTTGATAGAGATATTGGTGCACACACACGGTAATGATACCTTTAGCTATTTGCATCACTTGGAGTGAATGCATGGAATTTTAGTATAATCGAGACGTTCCGTCGAGACGAAATACGTGTCAAACGTGTGCAAAAGTAATTCTTCAGGCATACGAATATGTGCACATTCGTTTTCGGAGATGCAACCCTTCGGTTTATTCTTGCAGTTGTATGACTTATGTCTTTTCTCATTACACGAGTAGCTCCGAAACGCATTGCCCGTTTTGGCTCCTATACCATAATAACAAATGATTCACATTGTACCTTCCGTTCCTGTGATCTGATTCCTTATAAATAATAAAAATAATCGCCCTTAACTAGCCAGTTCTGGTTCTAGGCGGATCATAATTTACTAATTCCGCAAGACTTTTTGGAATTCTTGCAGTACAAAATTACGGTGCCGGAAGACAAGTACAATGCCATAATCTGTTCGGAATCATGGCCAACGAATGTTCGTATCCGTGACTTTGTTCACAAAAGTAAGCTTAAGGGAGTAGATAAGCAACATTTTTTGACGAGAAAGAAACTTCGCTCCAACTTTGACTCGACAAATGAAGGTTGATTCTCAACTGTGAACTTTAAAGATCGAGATTATGTACCTGCTTGATTGATGCCTTTCTCATTTATGTGTTTTACATTGTTTGTTTTGAATTGTATTTTCGATTTATTGTTCTTTATCTACGATAGTTTTTCTCTTGTTGTTGGTTCTATTTTTACGTTGACTAATTCAAGCTGTCGGTGCTCTGATGTTTGTTTCACTTGAATTTTTGATTTGAATTTAAGTTGTCCGTGTGACTATTGTAATTATGTTGACGCCAGTTAGGCTTTAAGCCCGTTGGATGTTATAAATAAATAAAAATAAATAAATAATATTCTTTTTTTTTAGCCTTGGTGAGCCTATACCTCAAATGAAGACTTATTTTAAGTAAATTTTCTATTCATGCTTTAACCGGAAGCCCAAGCTTCAGAATTATGCCCGGCTTAGGTTAAAGTACGAAGATGAGCAAAGCGGGTCGAGTAAATCCGGAGATATGGCCAAATTAGTGATATTTTTTGAAAAGGTTAAAGTGATCTGCCACATCAACACAGAAAGAAATCGGATCCAGGGGTCAGAAGTTAGAGTCCATAGAGTGAGCCTAAGTCAATATATATCATCCGGTTTTTGTGATTTTTTGTTTGTTTGAAAGGTAGTGATGACCGTAGAGTGGTAGTATTGTTTTCACTGCCTAACAAAACGGCAACCTCGTCATCTTGAATTTGAGTAAAAGTAATAATTGGAAATTTGCCCGAATAAATGTCTCCAGACAGTCAGCAAGCATATTCACAGTATTTTATTGAGTCTATACTTCGTTTGGTAAATTTTCGGCAGAACATCGATTTCGAATCTTTTACTTCAATTGTTGAAGCACGCATTTTTCTATATAAAGACTAAATTAGCCGCAGATCTTCATTTATTTTCATCGTTCTTATCGATAACAGATGTTCTTCCTTGTTGCAGCTTGCTTCTTGAATTTTCTGATGCTGCTTCTTCATAGCGCAATAACAAACTGCCTTTCAATCAAAACAAAAATTAGCAGAAATTGCTTGGAGGGCCCTAGAACTGTGATGAGCCATTCAAGAATGTGGCTCGCACCTTTCAGAAGAAATTATTTTCTGCTTATTTGCTATCTATAACCATAGGCAAATGCTTTGTGGTGAAGATCATGGGTTCTTATAGCTGTGTTTCATTTGAAATTACATGTTCACAGGCACATCATACTTACCATAACACTTACTCATAAGTACACAGAAAATCCGTTCCAACGGCGTAACGTTGAAAATCTCAGAAATCTCTTCAGGTTGGTGTGTTTGCAGTATTTACGCATTTGGCATTCTTTTAACCATGTGTGAATAGAACATTCATCCCCACCTGCTATTTATATATGCCGTTGAGGGCATTTGCTTTTATGCATTGTGAGTGAGGTAGAGCTTGGATTAGTAATAAGAAAAACTAACTTTTGTCCATTTCGTTTCGAAGCGAAAATATATTTTTTTATACATTTTTCGTTTATCAGTATTTTAATATAATCATATAATAACAGAATCGGTGTTGTTTCCTCTATGATAATTATAACTTGTGTGCATTGTAACAATAATTAATTTTCTGTTTTTTTTTTGGTTTACTTTTTCTGCTTTTCAAATACTCGTACAATATTTTTTACTTTTTTTGGTTTTTTAAGTTTTTCATCTTTTTGTTTTCCCTTTTGCCACTTAACATAATTTTTAGCTAGGTATAATTTCATATACGACGACGATTACTCCCATGTTTTGTTTTGTTTTTTACATAAAATTAATTTTATTTACAAATTTTAAAATTTTTTCACTTTTACTTTGAATGCCAATTTTTTATGTTTTGCTTTCATATAAAATTAGTAACAGTACAAATGTGTGTCGGTCAAAATAATTTGTTTGGTTTTACATTCATGGACTTATATAAGATCTACGACCATTTCAATGCAATTTATCTCATCCAAAAATATAGCCAGATCTTATCACTCATAACGTTGTGTCTGAGCAGAATTTAGTCACCAAACTTTGCACATTTGACTTTTGTTCGAAGTGTAGATGGCGCGACGGTTGCTTCTCAAAATAATGACATTTTTACTGTCTATCCAACGCGAATGTTGATTATTACAAAGTAATGTCCCCTGCAAAAATTACACATGTGAAATATTTTCGGGTAATTTTTACGCGATTTTTTATGTGAAATTCTGCTTTCACATGTGGCAAATAGCAAACCCGAAGTTCATTAACGGAAGCCATTTTGTGACAAAATCAAAGTCTGAGCAAAAAGACTCGATAAATATTCTTCGACCAATGTAGGTGCATATTTCGCCTGGGATATAAAATTCTACACTTGTCGCAAAGACAGCTACCGAAACTTCCTCAAAAACATACTTTTGTGACTTCACTTTCGTCACAAAGTTGTTACCTCAAGTAATGTGTTACTTTCGCAGCATCCAATGTAACCTACTTATTTCTATAATGTGAGAAAGTTGAAATCGATAGTCGGTCTTTTCCATCTGTCAAATTGACGTTTAAAATTTCAAACCAATTTTTTTCAATTAATCAAAAAAATTAGCCATTTTTGCTAGTTCTATTGTGAAAATAGAATTGGGGAAGAATTAATAATTTTTTCGATGAATTCAAAAAGAAAAGTTGTTTTGACGTTTTAAACGCCACATTGACAGATGAAAAAGACCGACTTTTGATTCCAGCTTTCTCATGTAAACATCACTAGGAAGCGAATAAAAGATTTTGTGCTATCAGTAACGGAAATAACCGTTTTTCACGTTGCGAACGGCTTCGGAATTCGCCTCATTGGGACAAGCTTACGACTAGTTCTGAAAATTATACCTTTCTTCACTTACTATGAAAAATACTATTTGTTCATTGTTTTCAGATGAGACAACTTACTTACTGTTTGGGCAAACGTAACTTTTTATGATTCCAAATTGTGAAATACGACGGACAATCTAATGTGCTAAATTTTCTGACTAAATTCAGTTCAGGCGCATCGGGATCGGTATACGTATCTTACCGTTGTATTCATGTGATAGCGCTAGTGAAAAGAATAACTTGAATTGCAATTGTCGCGATTTTAAGATTCCATGGCTGCTGTTACTTCCGTTCTTGCATTTATTTAACTAATTTTGCGTCAAAAAACATTTTCGACTGCAACATTTTTGATCTATCAATCATCACTTTAACATCCACATCGGATTTTCAACAATAAAATTTTCACGGAGGCTATTTTTGAATATAGAAATTCGCGATTTAAAATTCGTTTAAACATCCTGCTGCTGGATTTTATCGGTACGGTAAATGTTGTATATTTTGTGAGGGGGCGTGGTAAAACAATAAAATGTTTTCTAATTTTCATCTTTAGTAAAATATATTTTTTGCATTTTTTTTGGTTTGTTTCAATTTTTCATTCAGTTTTTAAAAACGATTTCATGTTAGGCCGTTATCGGTTAAAAGTTGGTTCATAACGTAACTGTGTGCATAAGAGCCGTTAATAGGAGCAGTTGGATAATAATTGTAGAGCTGAATATTTGTGTGTCTAGGGACAAAACATTAAATTTTTTTAAATATAGAAATCACTTTAGGCACATAGCCACGCCTAAAGAGACCTAATTCAAACTTATCTGGCGCTGTTGTTACGTACTGTCAAACTTGACAGTAAAACAACGGAACATTTTTTGAATTAGGTCTCTTCCGCTGTGCCATGTGTAGCTGAAATTTGTTGGTACATTAAGCCAGAACCTAAACGAAGGTTAACCCGAAATTTATGCTATTAGGTCAGGTTCAGATCAACCTCAATATTCGAGTTAACTTTCAGCAACAAATTTCGAGCTAGCGTTCATTCAGATTGTATCTACAAAGCGAATTGTGTGTACTTACGACCATTAGATGATAATGTATCGATTTTCTGTGGCCTTAGTCCTTTTGTGCTATCTACAGATGATTTTTGTTCCGATTTATCTATTTCGTTTAGGTTTGATTGATATTTTGACCCTAGAAGTGAGATAAATGAAGAATTTATTTCACAGTTGCGGTGATCTATAAGGACTTTCAAGCATTTCTAAAAATCAATGATCTGACGTACTAGAGGTCAGTCCGAAAATTTATCGCACGTCATCGGAACCTAGTGACGAAAGTTTGCCTGTTACTTCTCTTTGATCAAAAAATCGAGTAAAATCAAAAAGTCTTTGTATTTCATTCCACGATCGGGAAAAATTGAGACAATATTAGATTGTCTCACCCAGTGTTTCATTACGATGTAATTAATACACATCCGAGCAGAGTGTGCTCACAAAGAGGTTAAAATAATACCTCGCCAACATGGATGGCACAATACAATGCAAAATGGTTGCTTCATGTCAAAACAAGTTGGTGATCACCACCAGTTAGCTATGACACAAGCAATACACGGCTTGAGATAGAATTAATTTGAAGAGTGACGTTAGATGGCACTGCAATGTCATTTCAGTAGAATTCACTAGACCCAGTTTTACCAAAGATTGTACAAATGGAACTTTCAACTTTCGGTGCAGTACCCATATCAGCATATCAAGTTGAATGTGTAGTCATCTGTTATCGACAACAACAATAATAATGAGCTGTTGTTGTCGTGTTATATAGTCAACCGTATGTCGAAACTAATGAAGTAGAAGATTTTACATCAAACACTGGCCAATACGCCGACGATAAGAAGTAGCAGATTGACGGATTAAGTGACACGTGTGTCGTTTCTATACTAAAATTTTCAATATTTCGAGTAGAGAAGACTCACCCTTATCCGATAAATGTGCAACAGGCGTTGATGATTGTTCGTAATTGTTCAAGCTATGTCGTAAGTCCACAAGAACATTTTCGGTAATTGTTTCCGTAGTACTCGGTGCAATAGTTGTTGGCGGACTTGAAGCTGTTCAAAGTAGAAAAATAATCCACATGAGCCCAACAGTGTTATTCATATTCGAAGCTTTTTCCCATCATCCCAGACGTTGGTTGGAGATGGGGTGTGTGTGTGTGTTGTCGTATAATATTATGTGTATAAAATTAACATAATTTGATATCAACCCCAAAGCTAAGCTTAAGCCCAAAATTCAAATCTCACAAAATCACTTT
>JANTFA010132937.1:0-13371 GCA_026413405.1 Phytosciara flavipes | reverse complement strand
AGTGGGAGAGTTACATCGGATCTGGATGTAACTCTCCCACTCGTCAAAACAACAATTTGGAAGCAGTGACGTAATGTACTATTATGACCGAGTAGCTCGAATTAGGCTCACACTATGAGCTCTAACTTCCGAACCCGTGATGTCTTGACAAATTTCTCTTCCCGGATTGGTGTGGTCAATACCGTTCATTTGCGTCATTTTTCATCAATTTGTTTCGAGCAGTACTGCTGGAAATGTATGCGAAAAACCTGATAACCAGACAGGATGTAGAAAAATCTCGTTAGATATTCTTGATCATCCACCTCATTTAATAATTCGTCGTATTTACTGTTATTATGATCGACACTCTTTGATATTTTTCCGGTCCCATCAGTCTCCTCGATTCATAAAGTGAAAATCACTTAGCCTTTTCTTCGTGAAGTATAATTGATCAGCGGAACGAAGCTATACTGCGTTACCCAGTATGAAATGTGACAGTCCTCATAATTCAACCTGCGATAGGCCGCCTTAAGACTACATTCAGTTCTGTTAAATGTGGTGATTTTCTACATATTGCCTAATTGATAAACTGACTGGCTATGATTCATACAACCAAAGCATCTAGAGCCAATCTTATGAAAAGGTCACTGACCTTAGATTACGTTAGTATGTCCTGCCATTTTAGCACTGGTTCGGTTAGTTCGACAATTTTGGTAGAAAATGATGTAACATTATCATTTTCCATGGGTGAACCCAAATTCGTATCGTTCATGCAACTTCGACTTGTTATCACCATGCTCTCAGGTTCTATGTTGAAATTTACCGAGTCTTTAACATTATTTCGTCAACAGTATAAAAGAAGTTTCCATTCAGTTTATATGTAGAGCAAAACGATTAGCGTTTTCGTAGTGTCAATTTGTAAACTGAAAGTTGAAAGTGCAAGCAATTGTTAAAATGGCCGACGAGCACTACCTACTTTCAGCATTTGGTATTATTTGGGCATGCATTGTTTATCTATGCAAGCATCGAATTCGTGAGGGTCATGTTTCAAATGCAGCAGGTAAATGGCATTTGTGTTGGATGTTTGTGTGAAGCTATTTTGATCAATTTGAGCAACAGGATTTGTTATGTTAGAACCTTACTCTTTATGAACGCTTGAGCGAGTCATGCATTCGATCTAATCTTTGATTCAGTTTTTTCTCACGCCCTGTGTAAGTAACAATTCTGCTTGTCCGAATTCTAATTTATATTGTGGTTCGTGTAAACCTTCTACCTTAAAAGTTTCTGATCTAGTAATTAAGTGAATCGCCATGTCGTCATCCTATGAGGTGCTTAATATCAGCGTGTTTATTTGATATTTCGTCTTATTTACTGGTATTATGGTCGATACTCCTTGATATTCTTCGGATAAGAGTCTTCTCCATTCATAAAGTAAAAATGACTTAGTCTTCGGTCTTCGTGAAGTATCAATTGAGGCGAGGTATCACAAACACAAACTATCCCTACTAACACTCACACTTCTAAGGACTGTCACAATTCAAACTTTGATAGGCCGACTTATGACTACATTCAGTTCTGTTAAATATGGTCATTTTCTACATATTGTTTTACTAATAGACTGACTAGCACTGGCTATAAATCAGTGCCTATTTTTGGAAAATAAATTTGCTAAATTTTCCAAGATTTGCTAAAAAATATTTGGAAAAATTTTGGCAAATTTTGGAAAATTTCGGGAAATTTTGGAAAATTCAGCAAATTTATTTTCCAAAAATAGGCCGTGCTATAAATGCATACCATACCATTCCATATAATCTTATGCAAAGGTCACAGACTTTAGATTAAGTATGCCCCTCAACGTTGGTTTTTTCGATAATTTCGGTCAAATCTTAATACAGAAAAAATTACCCAAATTCGTATCGTTCGTGCAACTTCGTCTCGTTATCACAATTCTCTCCGATTCGATGCTGGAATCGGTGGAATCTACTAAGTCTGTAATATTAATGAGCATTCATTTTAGTTTATAAAGAACAAACGATTAGTAGAACTCATAGTGTCACTCTGTAAATTGAAGATTGGAAGTGCAAACTGTTATAAAGGACCATCCATAAATCTCGTCCTCACTTTTAACAGATTTTCAGATCCCCTCAACCTTGTTCGCATTTTTCCTATACCTTATAACACACAAGTCACACTTTCAACCAACCCGGGGAGGGGGGATTTATGGATGAGCTCTCATGGACGAGGCGCTAAGCAAACTTCTCATATTTACAGTTGTGATAGTGTTGTGACATATATTTGTTGTCTAAGCAGAACTCAGAGACGTGAGTGTCACGTTTTAGGTCCATAGGGTAAATGACATTCGTCATGAATGTGTGTGTGTGGGGGCGTAAAGTTGTTGATTAAATGTGCCAATAGCATTTGCGATGACTGTTTGTACATTAGTTTACGATCGCTTCAGTAAGTCCGCCATGATCCGATCTTGACAAATTTTTCTTTCCCTGGATCGGTGTGCTCAATACTTTTGATCACTTATCAATCATGTCCAAAATTGAATCATATCTCTTGATCCGCCCTACCGATTTTGCTTATCTTCAAACCTAAAGTAGCATTAGTCAATATACAAATTGAGGAAAAAACGTCCCATCAACATTGATTTCGTTTTACTCAAGCTAATCTGTTCACACCTCTAGGCAACCACAAAAGGCTTCCCCTTGCTCAGAGATGCGAGTCCGACGTGTTGGAAACGTACGACTGAAAGCAAAAGACCATTGTACTTCTTACGGGTCCAAACTTCATACGGAAAAAAATTCCCAAATTCGTATCGTTTGTGCAACTTCGTCTCGTTATCGCCATGCTCTCAGATTCGACGGTCACATTTACTAAATCTGTGAAATTATTAAGCATTCCGTAAACAGTATCACAAGCACGAATTTCATTTCAGTTTATAAAGAACAAACGATAAGTGGAACACACAGTTTTCGTAGTGCCGATTTGTAAATTGAAAGTTAAAATGGACGACAAGCAAATCCGACTCCTTAGACTTCTAACTGTGATGGTATTTGGTATTGTTTGGTCATGTTTTTATTGTCTATGCAAACACCGAAGACGTCAGGGCCGCTATTTAAGTGCAGCAGGTAAATGGCATTTGTCTTAGATGTTTTCTTGCGAAGGTATTTCGACTGTTCGAACATTACTTTAAGAACGCTTCGGTGAGTCAGATATTTAGTCTAATCTTTGATTCTGTGCTGTTGAATCTTTCGGAACGTTATTTTGATGGGCAACGCACTTCTGAGCGCAAAGTATTTCTCCTCATTCAGGGGTTCGAGTTCGACGTGTGCCACTGTTACAAACTTATGAACTTTTCGTGATATTTTGCATTGTTGTGCCAATTGTTTTTTTTGTATGCAAACGACGGAGACGTTATGATGATCGTAATGGTTGTAATTTTGATTAGAATGAAAAGTATTCCAGTTCACTAAAAGTAATAAAGATTTTGTTGTGACACGTACTACGTTTACATAATGAAAAAAGTGAGAAGTGCCTCATTTATATATTTATTTGCCATTGTCCGCTTGGTGAACCGCGTAATCAACCAACATCAATTAGTTGGTAGAGCCAATCTTATGAAAAAGTCACAGATCTTGGATTACAATACTATGCCGTTCAACGTTGATCAACGGAAAAATTCCCTCAAATTCGTATCGTTCGTGCAACTTCGTCTCGTTATCACAATTCTCTCCGATTCGATTCGATAGTATCACAAGCAGGAAATTCCCTTTATTTGTAAAGAACAAGCGATTAGTGGAACCCACAGTTTTCGTAGTGCCAACTTGTAAATTGAAAATTTAAAGTGCAAGAAACTGTTGAAATGGACGACGAGCTACTCCCATTTCTTAGAATTCTAGTTCTGATGGTGTTTGTTATTGTTGTGGCATGCATTTATTGTCTATGCAAACACCGAAGACGTGAGGGTCACGCTTTAAGTGCTGCAGCAGGTAAATGACATTTGTCTTGGATGTTTGTGTAAAGTTTTTTCGATTAATTTTAACAACTGCATTTGTTATGACTGTTAGTACATTAGGTTACGAACGCTTCAATGAGTCAGACACTTAGTCTAATCATTCAGTGCTATTGAATGGGTTGTTACGCATCAAAGCGAGGGGTGACGAGTGTCATATGACGCACTTCTAAGCATAATAGAATAAATTAAAGAAAAGACACCACACCAAATCGGTAATAGTAGCTTACAGCAGACCCAACTATATTGTGCGACAGATATTTTGTTTGTCGCTGGTTCAACATCTCTGGGTGACCGCAAAAAGTTTCCGCTCACTCAGGGGCTTGAACTCGGCGTGTTACAAACGTCAGAGTAACAGCATTGACCACCAAAGTACCAAGTACCGGGTCTAAATATTGAGAAATGTCCATGAAGCAAAGCATGTAAATGATCATTCATGAATGACGTCCTATACTTTTTGTAAACTTTTGAACCCCCTCCTTCTTCATTCTCTGTTTTTCTATATTTATAGCATGGCGTGTCATGTTTTGCTGATCCCCAACCTCCTACCAGTAAACTAGGTCTACATATTACTGATACATCACGTCAGTATGCTTCCAAATTGTTGTTGTGACTAGTGGAAGTTATAACATCGGAAGACGACGGATGTATTCCCACTCAAGTTAACACAACAATTTGGAAGAAAATTATTATCTTTCATGGGTCAATACTTGATACTGAAGAAATCACCAAATTTCATATCGTTCGTGCAACTTGAAATATTGATAACGCCACAATCGCTGACAATACAGCGTCTCTTATCATCATTTTTCTCTCCAATTCGATGGTTGCATTTATATTACGGCTGTAATATCATTAAGCAATAATTCGTAAGCCAAACAGTACGCGAGGAGGAATTCCATTTAAGTTTTGAATAGAACGAAACGATTAGTAGAACCCACAGTGTTTTCATAGTGTCAATTTGTAAATTGAAAATTTTAAAGTGCACGAGAAATTGTTGAATGCACATTATGCTCCAGCCAACTTATGGACTTTTGGTGTTATTTTGCATTGTTGTGCCAATTATTTTTTGTATATGCAAACGACGGAGACGTTATGATGGTCGCGTTTTAAGTCCAGGTAAATGGCGTTTGACTTGGATTTGTGTAGCTACAGCACTGTTCATGACTTGAAACAAATACTTCAGTGAGTCAGGCAGTCATCTTCGTTCATTGCAATGTTTTGAAAAATTTCATCTGAATGACGTAATTCCATTCAGAAACTTTGTAATTTTGATTAGTATGAAAAGTCTTCCAGTTTACTGAGAGCAAAGATTTTATTGTGCCACGTACTACATTCGCATGATGAAAGAAGTGACTCATCCGTTATCTCCTCTCCTTTGTTTTAATTTTTCATTTGTATTAGTGGCGATCCATAAAGTACGTTCGCTCTGAGGGGGAGAGGATGTCTAAATCTGGCCATTTTCGGACTCTATCGTACTCATACTCGTTCGTACTTTATGGATGACCCCTTAAAATCTGGACTATAACTTCACACAGATGTCGGTGTTCGATGTATTGTGCAAACTTACTTTTATAGACACCACAGCAACACTAACAATGAACAATTGTTACGTTCCTCGACAAATCTAATCTTTCCGTTGCGTATTTATATATCTGTTTGCCTGCTTGATGAACCGCGTAATCAACCAACGTCAATTAGTTTCATAGAAATATCTTTCACAGTCAGTCTGCCATGGAACCATTCATGTACGTCTACCTAATTTTTGTTGTAATTATTCTGCCATTGGCAATAACAGTTGGTGGCTATTGCTTGTTGAAACGAAAGAGGATCAAGTTTTTCGTGATGCAAGGACGTCAATGTGTCGACAGATCTGGTAAAATGATACGGTAGTTTTATGTAATCAACCTTTTTGTCGACATAATGCTCGCATAATATGCTTTGAATTCGAACATTTTTTTGTGGAAATGTGAAAAAAAGACCTAGAGCAGCAACGAGCCTACCTTGCTTAAAGGTTATCGTCTGCATTTACCATGACTTGCATCCGTTCATTGAACGAAGTAGACAGTTGGACTCTGTCAGCATAAATACTCATTGCTGTAACTGCTCTAGTTACTCACACTTTAAGACTAAATTCTCTGCTTAGTCTTTGACGTCACTTTCCCCACGAGTGTCATCAATTTTTTATTACTTCATTGGAAAATAAGATAAATCCATAAGAGAAACGAGATAACGGCTAAAAATTAACTCTCCGAACTGTGAGTAAGTTATTCAGCTTTTTATGACATAATTAGCATGAATCATTTGCAAACAGATAAAGTTTAATTACAACAAATTGTCTGAAGAGACTGCGAGTTTCATCCATATTATCAACGATCTTTATCAACTCGAAATTCAGTCAATTTTGCGTATTGTGAACGAGAGGTTACCTAGACCTACAGCTAGTTTTCACTTAATTTGAACAAAACGTAAAATGGGTGTGGATATTGACTTAGACGACTGGGATAAACAGGAGATTTTGTACATTACATTCGGAATCGTCGGTGCATTGATTGTGTTCTTTTCGATTTGTTGTGCATGTTACAATCGTCGACGGCAGCAAAGAAAATCGACGTTTTCGATACGTTCTATGCACTCCAGTCATTCTGAGCAATGTACTCAAGATCAGCCAAGTGTTGACGATGGTAAAGTATAATGAAGTAATGACACATTTCCCAGTAGTACAGCAAGTACTAGGAGTTCACATTGGATGCTGCTACCCCGGCTGCTACGTACTTCACTATTTCTTAGGAACAATTTTGTGATAATAGCAAACTCATAGAGTGTGTTTTTGAGCAACAAGCTTCGAGAACTGTCTTTTCGACAAGTGTAGAGTTTGCATATTCAAGCTGAAGGCGAGGTGTGTAATTACACACTTGTCGAAAAAACAGTTTACCGAAGCAAGTTGATCAAAAATCCAAGCGAATTTGCTTTGGTTCCGAATTCATGAAGTACGTAGCAGCATCGATCGTAGTATACCTTACTGCCTGTCACATGCGAAAGTTGAATTCCACATAAAAATTCATGAGAAAAGAACCGAAAAATTGCCACTATGTCACAGATCATTTCCGTAGTAGGTTTATTGCTGTTTAATATTCAACTTTCGCATGGGGTGGGCTGTAAAGCCATTTATCAGAAGGAATTCTCGAAATGTTCGTTTCGAATAGGGTTTTCTTTCTAGTTCTTGGCATCACAATCCCACTGGAAAGCATTTCCGAAGTGAATTTCATTTTTCTCTAGCAAAATTATTGGTACCGTTCGTAATTGTTTTCTTTCTCACTAATTTTTTTGACAATTTTCGGTTCCAAAACAAATATTTTGCAGATCGTGTGATAAGAACTGCCGTCCTATTTAATGCTTTACTTACTTCATTTTATCGGGTTAAGAATTGATAAGAATTTTCATTGAAGAAATGTTTTTTTTTTCTTTTACCGTTAGTGTTGAAATTGCAGTTCAGATAAATATTCTGTTGGGAAAAAAACCTCAGTCGCTAAATTATTTAACTTGAAGAAATGGACTCGATGTCATATGTCGATAGTTCGGACAACGAAGAATTTAACAATGCGGGTTTCGCGATGTGGCTTTTCATTAAAATCATTTTATTCGGTACGCCTTTTGCAATTTGGTACTGCTGTTTTCGGCGGTGTCATAGAAGTGAGTAGTTTCTTGGTTGATTCGAGGTGACGACGAAAATCTCCCTGGGTTTCATTGAGAACATTGAGTCACCTTTGCTTCATCAACGTTGTACTGGCCTGTACGAATATTTGATTTATGAAAATGTGAATAAAATTTTACTGTTTGTGGTTTTTCCAACCGTGTAATAAAACATGTTAATCGTCACATGTCTATGATATTAACTATGCAAACATATTATCGTAAACGACTGATACCTTATCTGCATACTACACCATACTACATCACAAATTGTGATAATATTCCATTGTTAATTCCCCGATTGAATTGCTCATTGACGCTATAAAATGTGAGGAGTTTGAGAGTAAAGAAACTGTTGTTGTGGTATATGTACAGAACGGATGTACAAAACGAATCTTCAATGGGTAAGCTTCCCATTAAATGATTGTGAGTAAAACAAAAGATTACTCCGTAACGTTAACAAAAGTATTTCGCTTCCATTACGTTCACTGTGCCTAGATATATTCCTAATCTCACAGTCTGACACAAAACATGTCACAGTGTGCCTGAACCAAATTTAAATACAATTTTTTCGCACATTTGATTTATCATCGAATTTTAGTTTTTTTTTGGGTCATTCCAAACCACTTTTGTTCGAGGGGTAGAGACGGGCGCTTTTCGAAATGTTGAGGAAAATCCCTCACGAAAATCGCTAACTTTGACGGCGAGTAACTCAGGGTGCTTTTCTACCAAGGTATGAAGGCACTAGAGGTCGAGCTGATGTCGACAAGACATCGAGTGCCAGAGAACACCGGCACACCTACCGTTTTAGAAACGACGTTCTCTGGCATCCGGTCCATAACCACTTCTTTCTAATGCAAAACATCAACTGATTTTCTACCAAATATTCACATGAAAACAAAAATTTCAACGATCAATCAGTCTGCCTTATTGATGTGATGTAAAGAGACGATTTGAATGAAATCAAGTAGTCAATGCATAGTACCTTTACGCTTCAACAACACGTTCAGTATAAATGTGTGCTTCTGTAGCCAAATGGCTACAGTCGTTGCTATATGATGAGATAGCAAGATTTTTATTTACAAAAAATTGACGATTTTTTCAAGGATAATGGCATGCGAGAAAAGCTTGAGAAGTTTTTCGCGCACTAGTGCCAGAAAAGCTTTTCTCACACGCTAACGAACGTATCGAGGCTATCTGTGAAAAAACCTTCATTCATATGATACATGATACATGCACGGGAAGGTGATGATTATGAATTGCAATTCGAAGATAAATCCTATGTGCAAAATAATTTTATTTCAATTTGGTTCAGGCACACCGTACAGCGTTGGATATTATCGAGACATTGATTTCACTTTCTTATAACCGATAATCATTTTCTTTGTTAGCGTTACCTTCCCATTTACCTGTCAGATAACTAATTCTGTTGTCTACCTGTTATCAGTAGCCGAACGCAAAATTCTCTACGAAATGATATTGCGTCCGGAAATGTATATCTAGTCCCGCCGTAACTTCAGCATGGATTGGTTATACTTTGTGTCATTCGGTGCTGTTTTTTTGATTGTCTTCGGAACTAGTCTAATTGTATTCTCAATAATAAGACGTCGTCGCAGGCAACCAGCCCTTTTTTCGGGTAGGTGATAAACAAAGGATTGTGAATTATGGTGTCTTATCACAAGAGACCCATAGAACTCAATCAGTTGTTCCGATAAAGAAATTAAAACTTTTTTGTGTGATTCACCGTTCCAATCACTGAATGTACGTGTATGAACCGCCGTTGATTATAATAGAAACGGCTAGTTACATGATTTGTACATTTGAAATTTTCAATTATCACCAATGCTATCAGTTAGTTAATGTTAGCCGCTAAGCGCAGTAGGTGGTTCAGGATTTCGTTTTTGAATTTGTATTTCATCATGGAGTGGGTATTTTTCTATTCGTTTATGTTCGGTCTCTTCATTTTCGTGACTATGTCATGCGTAGTCGGTTGTTGTGTTCGACGACGTAGACGTGGACGTGGAGCTGTACTGGCCGGTATAAATACTAAATTAACCGCACTTCTTGATAATAATTCCCGTTCCCGTTGTCTTTCCATCGATTCACCAAAACATTTTTCTTTTCTATTCCACAGCGCCGGTTGTAGTTACAACTGCAACGCAACAAGTGCCATTCACACCAGGACCACAAATGCAACAGACAAATGTGTACCCTAATCAAATACCTTATGCAATGGGACAACCACAAGGGTATGGAATGCCCATGCCTGCGGCAAACCAACAGAGGTAATTTCCGTGTACTTTGAATTTGCCAGACTACCAGAAATGAGCGAATGCCATTTATTGTGCGTCCATAAGTTCTGAGATAACAGTGTCTGAGTCATGTAGTGTTCTGATGATGATAACAAATCGAATTCATAAAAATTTTATTCGTTTAGTGTACGAGTGGTGCGATAAGAGTTGTTCGACCACCGTAGTCTTTGTTTGTTTTAAATTTTATTTCAAACCATTCGAAGCGGAAATTAATGCGCATTTACGCCGTGTGCAGAATGGTAATTAACTGAAAAATGCATTTCATTATTTTGCTTGAACGGTAAGTTCAACTCGTTGAGGTTTCTGTTTGCAATATTGTTTTGACATATCATCGGTTGATTAATTGAATGTGTTCAAATGTTTCAAACTCTTACTTTTGTCATTTGTTTAATTTGGCTAGTGAAAACCCGTTTTTGTCAATTTGACAAGTGTTTTTCCAAAGGCCTATCAACCTTCACATTTTGACGTAAATTACGGAACTATACAGCTAAGCAACAGTGAAAATTGCACTCAGCAACGCTAAATTAATTCCCTGCTAGAGTCAATTAATGCTAGAATGACTAGATTTGATGTCAGTGAATTTCGACAGACACTTTTTCCATGCTTTAAACCAAGAAATTTATGTTTATTTTCCAACGGAATGGTCTACGGTTTCTATGTCACAACTTAAATTTAGATCTGGTGGGGAATCCCATCATTATTGGCTCACCAGTCACCACACTATATCATTTAAAATCTTTTAGAAACAGCAGATGTATACTGCCATTATATTCGGCAAATCTATTACTTCGTTTTCTTGAAGTATTCCGTTTTGTTTGATTCAGGGTCTTTTACTTCATTTGTTACGACATTAATCTTTCTATAAGATGGAGTGCTATCCTGAGTTATTCGCTTATTACGGTCATCGCTATCGATAACAGATGCCTACCCCCTTTCTAACAGCGAACCCTAAAGTATTCCACTCCTTTACACCCGTGATGAGCAATATTCGGTCTTGAAATAGCTCGGAATTGTTAGAATTCTTCTTAGGGCAAACTTCATGAAATCTTATTTGGATCTACTACTAGTGGTTCGAATGAATCAAACATTTCCTAAGAAAAGATTAATGGACTTCGAGCTATTTTGATTTGAAGTTTGTTAGTCACGAGACAAAGTCAAACGTGCATCTGGGGAGATAAATCATACTTTCTATGAAAAATTTAATTTTTTTGAGTAAAATATCGTACGTTGAGTACGTTTGTGTAGAATAATTTGGCTACACACATGGAGGATTGTATCCTTCTCCTTTGTCTCGAGATATTTTTGGCCCCGTACGAAATGCAGATGATTATTAGGATTGGTTTGGATTAGGATTGGAATCCGAGTCAGACGGTAAGGGCAATGCATTTGAGGATGATTTGAAATGCTGAATCAACGATATTTTTCGCCATTTCTTTTACATTAGAGATGTGCATTGCAAAAGGATCACACAGGTACACCGTCGACATCTCAAGTGAATACCACTTTGAGCAGATTTTGCATCTCACTCTGTAGATAACGAAGGACTGTTGGTCGGACGTTAATTTCTGTTCCATGTCAGTAAACAGTTCACACCACAAGTGCGCGTCAGATTAGAAAAGAATCGCAAAAATGTTCACTTTGACGCACAGATTTTGTATGGTGGCAGCGTTAAGTTGGCAAAAAATTCTTTGAAAATTCAAATATTTTTGGCGCACTTACGGCTTGAATTCTCCAATTTGTGCCACTGGTTTTGGTTCAATCTTCAGATTAGGAACAATTCTGTCAACGGACTTGGACAAAAGTAGACTGTGCGTTTCATTCGTGCAGACAGAAGGCACGTTCTCTTTGTGTTAATTAAAACATCCACCACATGCAATTTGGTATACATGTGTGCGTGACTCCTAATTTGACATCTCACATTTGAGTGTTGGTGCTAGAAGCTAAAGTGCTATGCTACAAAGCATTTTGCACTCTTTTAGAATAAGAATAAAATTTCTATGTGTCAAATGATTCGTGTTTAACCAATGAGGAAGCTATGTAGTCAGTCATATTCGATCTTTTTTGTGTACAAAAGCGTCTTCGTTACATAAATCACGGACCTTTAAATTCATTTACTCAAATCTAAACGTATTTTTCAGTTATCCAATGCCACAAGCAGGATATGCCCCATATCCAACTGGCGGAGCGCCGTATCCACCCGGTAAGTCATTTATATCTTATAAATTGAAGTTAAAAAAATTGATTCTAACGAAACGATCATTGTGCAGGTCCACACGAAAATATGAACCCACCGTCATATGACCAAGTGGTTGGAACGAACAACACAACAACAATAACAAACGATAGTTATGCCAAACAAGCGCCATACAATCCAGGCTATTCAGGATAAAACTTAAACGACTAAATCCATCGTCTACAATGTTGCAAAATAATGAATAATTTATGAATAAGACACCGTGTGAGAACTTTTCCGATCAAAGTGTTCATTTCCATTCTTCCAACCGACAATTTGGTTGAACAAATTGATTGTTGGGAATTCGATTAGAAAACAATCTCTTCCCTGCATGTGAAAGAATTTCAAATGAATTTCCATTTTTGAATTACAGTAAATCAGTTTTCAAATCCATGCTCTTCGTTTATTTTATAAAAGTATCTTCCAATGGTAACGGCAAGTGCCTAACACGCCTAACACGATAGACTCATCTTTGAATCTATCACCTCAAGTGTTGCCTAATGTTTGATACGAAATCTTTTACTTCATTTGTTTTAACATTCATTTAACCATACAAGATCACCTCAACCACATTTTATCGCATTATTTCGTCGTTGCTGTCTTTAACAGATGATTTCATCAGATGATAGGTCCGGACAAAGGTGTTTCCATTACACCTTTGTTGGATCTGAAGGGGTGTCACTCATTTCATTCTTAGAGATTTAGTGACTTCAAGAGTCTCCACAAGAGTTGTTTGTGAATGAATTCTCTGGACTTTATTTCACTGTATTTTCAATTTTGTTTAATTTTGTGTTAGAATCAGAGGCGGGGCCGAGTCAATTCTCAGACTCAGAAGAGATGAACCATTCGGAACAAGCTTTGATTTTACGAACATGTGGGAAAACTAACTCCTCTCGTTCTATTCGAGCCAAATAATTACGGCAATTCTTACATGATAATTAAGGATTTACGTAAACAGTTTGGCCGCTGGGTGTTGTATTAAATGGATAATATATAAAACGGCTTAAGGTCTTTTCTAGAATGTAAAATATAAATGAAATAGCAGAAGCAGAAGTATATTTAATTGTTATAAATTGTGTAAAATCTTAATTTTGAATTAAGTTAAGAGACGAAGCAGAACAAACATAAAATAATTG
>JANTFA010132915.1:0-13376 GCA_026413405.1 Phytosciara flavipes | reverse complement strand
ACTCAAAGTTTATAAAAGTCGAATCTGGATTTCCAATATATCAATCGTGTAGTGCTTGCCATTGAAAATTGTTTTTCGGGTAGCTTCAATTGTGTAAGAGAGTATCTCTGGTTGTGAAAAGAAAATGTCTCTGAATGTGAAGATTTTTTTGCTGGCCGTTGCAGGTAAAGTTTTGAATTTTCGAATTAAAGTCTTCCAAATCTATTGACAAAATGAATTTTTTTTCTTTTATCCATATCTTTTATTCCTATACTTTCAACAATTCTGACTCCAACCAATCCATTTCCATCGATTCCATATCCAAACCTTCCAACTGTTATACCTGTCGATAACACCACTCGCGTTTATCTCTTGAGAAAAGGAACTTGTGAAGTTATTACATCAGCCCCATATGATAATTTAACTGATATCTTCACTCATCGAGAATTCGATAAAAGAAATAAGAGTGTATTGTATTGTCATGGTTGGGGTGAAGGACTGAATATTTCATCGGGTCCTGTTATGTCAAATGCAATGTGTACACTAAACTTTGAAAATTTATTGATTATTGACTACTCGAAAATAGGGACTGGAAATTATGTGCTTGTACTCATAGTAGCTATGAAAGTAAGTATTAAATTCAAGAATTTTATAGTTTTGTGTCGATAATTTCACTTTCGGTAAATTGGATGAGTGTATCAAGACGAAACTTTAGTATACGTGCATGCAACATAATGTGTTCATTTGAGTGGAATTTTTCTTTAAATTTAAGACTGCAGTAGCGCTTGGATTAGCCTTCGCACAAGCAATTATCGATGGATTAGTGGGACTTAATTTGCATTTCATTGGGCATTCGTTAGGAGCTCAGATGGTGGGCCAAATGGGACGAACTATATATGAAAAAACAAATAAAAAAATTGCCAGGTTTGTGCACTGATAATTCCTTGTTTAGACTCGTATCGAATCTCTCTTCCACTGTCAATCAACTTATGCAAATCGATTATCCACACAGAATTGATGCGTTGGACGCAGCTAATCCAGGATTCACTTTATGTATTGGTGTACTGCCAGTGTATGAATCTGTAGGACAAGGGAATGCAATCTTAGTGTTTATAATTCACACAGATAAAGAATGTTACGGGCTTCCTTACAAACCAACAGGAATTCCACTAATAGACTGGTTTTACCCCGTGGGTGATGCTGATTTCTTGGTAAATAATGATGGTTTCAGCATACAACGAGGCTGCCCAGATCCAACGAAAGTAGCTAATCAAAGTAAAGTCAAATGAACTATGTCCACGTATCATACTCATTTGAAATGAATTTCTTTTTCCAGCTTTCTGCAGCCATCAAAAGTCGTTTTATTATTACGCATTTAGTATAATACTTCGGTCTGATCCAAACTCATTTTTGGCTGCTCGGACTGCAACTTATCCTGCGTTTCAGGCTGGTATCACGACTGGTGCTTCGGTTCAAATGGGCTATAATTGTCCAGAAACTGCAACTGGCTCGTATCGTCTACAAACTAGCTCTGAACCACCATATTCACTTGGACCAGACGGGGCGACTTACAGCAATATTCCGTACAACACCACCAAGTGTACGTATATTTTAGCTGCTGTTGAGACTTGAATGATTCATTGTTTTGGTAAAGTTTGCCAGAATTTTTACCCAAAGGTGCAAAATGTAATATTTGATTAAAATAAAAATCGGTCACACGAAAGTCATTCCATGTTTTCGTTCTTCATTTGATGATCAGCTTACACTAATTCAATCGGAATTACTTTTGTCGTGCAATAATGCCACAGGATTTTCAAGATTTTTGCTGAATTTTCTGCCATAGAACCATGACTTATAGGATCGTACACAAGTCCTTTCAATCCATTGGATACCCAATTTGAATTGAAATCTAGATGCGTCCATGAACGTAGATGATCTGAAAGTCAGAGACTATATCTGAAATTAGTGCCGGTAGCCAATATCTGGAAGTTCAGTATCGTCGGTAACTTTTTTTTGTGTTATCTTGTCACTCCAATATATAAGTCGTGCAGCATGCCAACATACTTCGTCTATGTCTGGTTTCTTTAATGTGAAGATTTGGTAATGGACTAGATAGAAAGCGTGAATAACCTCAAGATCACTTTAACAGAGCTTTATTCGCCCTTTCCTTTTCCTCTCTCAATTCACGTCTAGTGATTCTTTGACAGAAATTTCTATCGAAACAAAGACACTGTTTCGTCCTCAGCATGATATGGTGGCTCTAAGACAGACCATCATCGGTTGTTCCAAAGCATACCTTTACAAGACAACATGAATGCTTGCAATTGACGAATTTGTAGGAGCTTCATTTCATTAGGAAGATTTAATTGTCATTGAACATATCCTTCGAAACAAAAAAAAAGAAAAGCTATTTTAAACAACAAAGTATAGAGAACACATATAAAAATGAACGTGTCGATGGTCATGAACAGAAAAACAGCAGTTTTTACGATCACACACACTTAAGAAAGCACGTTAGATTCTTTAACACTACATACGACTCATCGAGCAAGTTTAAAAATCCGTAACACTAGTCAGTGTATGGTTCTGTCGCAATATACATTATACCTCGTTTACAGCAGGGCGTATCGATTGAGTGGATAACACGTACACAGTGTCTAGTCACAGTCTGAGAAATGTCGTCATCGTCACAATCGGAGCCTTTAGAATAAAGTTTTAAGGCTTTCTTTCGATTAAATTTGAACAATCACAAAGACTAGTACCTCGTCGGACTTTGATGTCTTGCGAGCTTTTTGTTTCAGACAGTTGATAACTTTACCTCTATGAAGTCGAGTGAATACGTAACTGGTGTGGAGTACAACAGCTCCCAACTGACTAGGGTTTTATTAGTAGCAGACATAAAATATGAAAATCAATTGAATTGAAATTGCTGTGCGCTGTACCATGGCTATTTTGTCAACTGTCTAGGTGTCCAGTTCCCCGGTTGATGACAGTAAATTACCATAAGAGTATTGATCATTTCGACATTTTTTCCTAACTGTTGCCGGTCAACAATAGAAAAATCAATTTCAACCAAAAATGAATGAAATTAGCAACACAAATGTCACACTATCCATTCAAACATAATGTTTGCTAAAATATGCTTACGACAAAGTTTGTTATGTGAGGGCCTCTTAAGTGATTCAATTTTGAGTTTTTTTTTCCATGTCAGGCGAAGAAAATTACCGAATTTAACGCCATTGTGACGGAGGCGCATAAGTGGTGGGCATATTTGAAATATTCAATTTCCCATTCCATGTCATTAAGCACGTACATTTCAAATCAAATGTGCCAAAAAAAAACAATCTCATTTACATTAAGAAATATTACAAACGATTTCGTATGACTGAGTTGTATAAATAGGAAAAAAAATTTGTTTTCGGTAACTCATTTAGATTTTGTTATTAAAAATGATCCGTGTAAAATGCAGATCATGTCACACATATCATTATGACCATAGTCAAGTCACGGATTCCATTTTTTATGTATATTAACTACGTCCATGGCAAGTAGAAAAAACACCGAGAATCATCTGATTTATTTGATTCGATTCGCTACTAATTAATGGGCATTAAGAATGAGAGATTTTTTTTCTTTCAATCGCTTGTTCATGTCAATTATGTTATCTTACCGACGATTAAACGATTCACCATAGTGACTCGATGATGACATTATAATATTTAGTGGCCTTATGATGTATAAGATCTGTCGGTGGAAAAAAAAACCTTTTAATTTCTAGAATATATTTCAATAAATTTTGACTTGTATTCTCTTTTCAACAGCGAAAGAAATCGTCTGACTTTTTTCTGCTCATCAATTATAGTAGACGACATGCGGATGTAATGTTTGTTTTGGGATTTGATTCGGGGGGATTTTGGTATGAGGTAAACGTAGTGAAGAAACAAAAAAAAAACATAAGGAGGACCCGCACGAGCATAAAAGGTATACATCTTGACACTACCATGCAACACTGCATCGTCTGATCATTCCACTTAAACTCATCCCTTGTTAAAATTGCTGACAACAATTTCGAAAGTCCTGTACGCCAATAAAACAACGAAAATAATCCATCGAACTCAGGTGAAATTTACCCGAGATAAGGGCAAAAAACACTAAGGTCCAATATGGCGGACGGCGGCCATTTTCTTAGATCACTGAAAACAGTACTACAGCTTTACGATCATCATTACCTTTCGAACAAAAATTCATTCGACTTGAGCTCACTCCATGGGCGGGTCTAAACACAGAGAAGCGTGTATGAAACAATCAGATAACTTTGTTTGTATCATCGTTATCATTAATAAGAATTTATCGACTAAGTGCTTATTACAATGGGCAAATATATTCAACATTCCAATCAAAACAACTTGTTTTATACGTTTGAGATGAATACATCCAGATAGGATTGTTATTCGATATGGCTTTATGACTGTAGCACCTTATCGAACTTGCACAACTAATTAATGTTTTTGCTGCGGGTTCATTGTATAAAGTCTGGGCATTTAAATATCAATCAAGATGGATAATGGATTTGTGTACGTACACAGTTAATGTCGGCGCCTGAAAAAGTATTTCGGAAGGGTTCAAAGAATTTACTTAGTTATTTGCTATCCACCGCAACAGCTCGTGACATATTAGTCATACGACTGGTGAAAATACGGCTGTATCACGAATGTCACGAGCTGTTGACTGGTGAAAATGATTTTACCAAAGCATTTGAATTTTTGTTCTATCACTTCACTTGCTGTTTTTTAATTCATCAAGCTCGTACGAAATGCGGGGGTCTTATGCTTTCACTCTTACGTTTGTAACACGCCGAATTCGAATGCCTGAGTAAGGAAAAGCCTTCTATGGTTGCCTAGGTGTGCCAAATCAGCAATAAGGAAAATGTCCGTTCGTCAACAGGATAACTTGAGTAAGACTGAACCAATCTTGATGGGACTTTTCTTCGATTTATATTCACAAATTTATGCTAGTTTGGGTTGACTAAGTGCTACTTTCAAGGTCGCATACATTCAGGGTGGGACTGACTACCTGTTGACCTTTCGGGCGATCGACACCAAATCGTTTAGGTCGGCCCTAAATTTTTGAGACGGCCCAATTTTCACTCAAAAAGTAGTCGGCCCATCGGGCGACGCCCAATCGCCCATAATGGCCAGTCTGGGCCTGCATACATTTCCGATAGTATGGCTCGTACAGTGACTATTTTTGTCGATACCTTGAGTTAATTCCACCTGATTTTGGTGAATCTTTTTTCAGAGTTCAATTTTCAAATTTAACTTCGTACGTGGCTTTCGAAAATGCCGTAGGCAATTATTCAACAAGCGATGAGTTCAAACGGAATGATCGAAAGATGTATTGCTACAGAGTAATTTAACGATGCATATTTGTCGATGTTGATGCAAAACTCGATAAAATTTGAACAAGTCGACAGTTCGTGTTGAGTCGGGACTTCGGGTCGGGTCGGGTTAGGTTTTGTAGCCAGTTTCTGGCAATCTGCTAATCTCTAATTAGATGCCGTAAATTTGATACACTTTTAGGTTGTTTTGTGCAAATTAACCAAAAAATGGAAGATATGATATGATAATGAAAATGAGGGTCTGTTCTGTGTTTTATTTGCTTAATATTAAGTGTCTTGGCGTCTAATCAAGGTCATATCGTTCGTTGACATATAAGCTTGTGTAGGTGTAAAAATGTGTTTTCCATTGACGCAAATAGGGCCTAATCTAAATTTTCCATTTTAGTTACACGTAATCACTCAAAGTTGATAAATGCCGAATCTCAATTTTCCTACTTTATTTCAACTGCTGTCGTGAAGTGCCTACCATTAAAAAATAGTTTTCCTTGTAATTTCAAATTGTGTAGAAAATAGTCTTTGGTCGTGCAAAACATGTCTTTGAATCACAAAATTGTTTTGCTGGCAATTGCAGGTAGTGTTTCGAATTATTAGTACAATCAGGTGACTTGAATTTATTGGCAAAATTTTTGTTTTCATCCGTAAAAGTTGTCTCTTGCATCGCTGGAGGTAATGTTCCTGCACCTACAGTTTATTTCTATGAGAACGGAAGTTGTGATGTCATTGCAATAGTTCCATACGATAATCTAACTGGAATTGTCAATCACGAAAAGTACAATAATTGTTCGAAGACTGTAGTGTTCATTCACGGTTGGCATGAGGGAGAGGATGTTGGGAGTGGTCGTACTATGCGTAAAGCGCTTTGTACGCTAAGTGGTGTGAATATATTATTGCTTGACTACGAGGGAGTAGCAAGTCAAAATTATTTGCTTGCGCTCCCCGAAGCAATGTATATAGTAAGTATTTGGTAAAAGAACTCACAGTTTTGTGTCGATTATTTCACTTTTGATAATGAGAACTTTTCGGTAATGGAAACATACTCAAAAATGGATGAAATTATCAAGACAAAACTGCAATCGGATAACTGCAATACAAAACTTTGTATTAATGGCAGTTTCGTTCAAATTAAGGTGGCAAAAACCTTTGGGAAGGCCCTAGTAAATTCAAAACAATCAATGAAAGACTGGTATGTGATTGGGCATTCGTTAGGAGGCCAAATGGCTGGGGAAATAGGACGAACTGTATGTGAAGAGTCGGACTCGAAAGAAGAGCTCGGAAGGTTTGTGCATTGACAATTCTTTATTTACTCACACCAAATCCACCTTCCACTGTTGATCAATTAACATTAAAAATGCGAATGAATAATGACATCAAATCTCCATCTGTTTACGAATATAGAATTACTGGATTAGATCCAGCTAATCCAGCATTCGGTTTCTTTTTTGGTGGATTGCCTTTGTTTCAACATCTAAGCAGTAGCGATGCAACATCTGTAGATTGTTATCACACAGATGGTGGTTGCTACGGGTATGGTGGACGAATGGGTCATGCCGATATTTACGTGAATAATGATGGTAAAGCCCTTCAACCAGACTGTCCAAAACCAACACTATTTGATAATTCTGAAAGTAAAGTCAAATGAATTTTAGGTGTACGCCAGAATCATGAAACCGATAACAGATAGCGGCTAACGACTAAGCGGAAGCAAAGCCATCTGTTATCATTTCGCTGGTGTACGTACTATATCTAGGGTGATTCGAAACGAATTTCTTTTTCTAGGTGCTTGCAGTCATAAATTTTCGGTCGATATATTCGCAGAAACTTTAAGAAAGAGGAACACACTTGTGGCTGCTTCGGCACAATCTTATAAAGCATTTCAGTCTGGTGACACTGTTTCTTCGGCTGTAGTGGGCTATGATTGGTCTTCAAGTGCTACTGGCAAATTTTATGTACAAACTAGTGGTCAACCACCGTATTCCCTTGGACAAGCCGGAAGTACTTATAATGCAACTATTAAGTGCTCAGATGTTTTTTGCTACGTATTCGCACAGATTGTAGCATCAGGCTGATTCATTCTTTGTAATGTTTTTAAAACTTACCTAGAGACCAAATGTGAATTTCAGATTAAAAATGGTACAGTACAAACCATTCTCCAGCTTTCCTTTTTATTTTGTTTTGCGGTATCCGACCAGCTGCCGTAATCGGTGCAATTTCGACAATTTTAGGTGTACGTCAGTTTTGTCAATCGTACACAGTATGCCACCTTAACTATTTTTGTATTCGAATTCATAGAATGCAAAAATAAAATGAAACAGCGTTTCGAGAATGGGAAACGCGTAGTTCTGAGGCAAAATATCCCGTCAAATATACAAATGAAGAGTTAATAGAATGGATCAACGAGCTTAGCTTAAAAGCTTAATTTCGTCAGTCATTAATGGCTTGGTGAAACTTTAATGGCCCTTTTACAAGCTTGTTATAAACTGTTATTTAACCTTTCAAAAGCTGCAAGTTTCTATCCAAATTCGAATCTTCTACTTCTTTTGATCTAATCTTTTTTTTCAGTTTTTCTTACAACGTCTTTTACTTCATTCGACAACATGAGCTAGTAGCTGGTAGCTAGTGGAGGCGATACGAGAATTATAGTTGTAGAACATCTCAAAGGTCTAGCTATTACAGTTTCGCTTGCACTAGCTACCGTGTAACGCAACTAAGGCTGTATTTGCCCATAATAAATAGACATAGGGACAGGGTCGATGATGACGAGATGACGAGCCCTGAACATGATAGTTGATAAAATGATGTAAGAGTATCAGAATGTTAATCAACACAAATGTATCTAAAATAATGTAACGTGTGTCTGTGGCAAATTAAAGTTAATGAATTCACCCCCTTCAATTTCAAACATTTCGTTACTAACAATACCGTCTGTTGTGTAACCTAATCCCAATCATATTAGACATCACAATGAAAATATCATCAAAATAAATACCACAGCACGGCTCCATTTGGTGATATTAGCGAAATTGCATTATTGCAATTATTCAACGTCGATTCAAATTGCTTTGTTTTGAAAAGAAAAATCAGTTGCTACACACGTTGGATCTACACAGTAAAATTACAATTAAAAGTTTGAAATATAATTATCGGCACAAAGAGGTGTATACACTTAATGCAAACAATATAAAATTCATAATTATTAGACACGAACAAACAAGGCTAAAACACAGAAGTCAATTAATTAAAATAAATTATTGATGGAGCTTGCCAAATGCGGGATCGCAGAAGGAAAAATTTTTTCTTTGAACTTATGCTCGGTTTCGCGATATTTTATAGGTGTTAGAGTTATATTGAAATAACCAATGAAGAATTGGTGTAATATATCTTATAGGTGAATGTGCATGCGCCATGCCATGCGGGTGTCATAAACAAACTGAAAAATATAATTAAATTAATTTTCTATAGCAAAATTACACAATTTTCCGTTTTCATTGTTATGTTACCATACAAAATACTATGTCTAATGATATGGCTCTAGGTATACTTTGTGTTTCTCTAGTGAAGTTGAAGAAAAATGGCAGAGAACTTTCAACCGCATTTCATGAAAAATTATTGTTACAGATTATTATTGAACGTGTTTATAACTTTAATGATATTTGATTGCGAAACGAAGCTATGTTTAATATCATAAAATATCATGGAAATTTATGCTTTAATATTACAGCTGGTGGACGTTGACAATACAACGATTGTACTTGCTTCATTGTCCCAAACACTTGTTTTCGCAAAAAGCTCTCAATACCGGAAGTTTTCGCAAGTGAAAATGTGATCTCTTAGAGATTGTTCCTTTGACTTAAACGGTCGGCTTGAAGTGCAAACGTCACACACGTCAAAGTAAAAATCTTCGAACTGTAGTACGTAATGTACTATTCATTCACTTCTTATTATGAAAATCTACTGGAATAACATTTCAATTGTACAATGTGGTCTTTCGAAACGACCAGCGTTTCGCTAAATCTGTTGCTCCTTTTATACCATTCTTGGTTACCAACATTCGTTACTCCTTTTGTTAAAAGCCCAATGTTTGTCATAAATTCTTTTACTTCGTTTTCTTTAACATATATTTTGCTATAGAACCAAACATTAGCTTGCTGATGATTTACTGATGTCTTGTCACCGTCAATGAATCATTTCTTGGTCTAGATGTTCGTTTATCTGTTCATATTACGTGACATTATTTTATGGAATTTTTGACTGAATCCTTTTCGTCACGTCACGCTAAAGCCGTCAAAGTTGACCCAGAATTTTTTAGGACCGTCACATTTTGCTGAGCTTCGCCGTCTCCCTCGAAGTCTGACGTAATATGTGAACAGCACCTTGTTTTTTAAACTTTGCGTTTTTTTTAAACTTCTTCTCAAGGATTGCACTGTGAAGGTATCGCTAGTCACATACATAATCGACTGACACACCACATTTAAAGATACAATGGCGGATCTTTTGGTGAATTTTTGTGAGTAAAATCATCAGAAGTGGTGTGAGCCGTTTTTGTTCCAAGGCTATATATTGAGGAGGTTGCACCAATCGTCATGATTTCACTAGGGTCGGGGGTTATCATTCACGCTATTCAACATAATTTCTAGTAAAGTCTCTAGATCATGGGCCGGCCATATCGCAAAGAAAAACGGCCGCATCGGTAACTCAAACTGCATTTCAATAAGAAATTTTAATTGAACGGAAAAAGTACTAAATTTTTGTATGAGAATTGCAGCGCAGGCGATCGGCGTAGTCCCCTTAATATACAACCCTTAATGTACAAACTCGTCTTCTCGTGGGGCAAGGCTTTTCAACTAAAAAATATTCACAAAATCTACGGCTGTTGTGGGTCTAACGAGTCATCGTCTCTATGAAAAGCCAAAGTATGAAAATGAAGCGGAATTTTTCTCGTATTACTTGTCCACAATGGCGTCCAGTTGAGGGGTATACAGAAGAGCAACATTCAAATAAAAGGCTGACACCAGGGCCGGACTGGCTCGAAAAAGCCCTTCGGGCGTTATATGGAGAAAATTTTCAAAAGGCCCTTCGCTCTATTTGGTCCATATAGAATTGAAAAGGCCCTTCGCCCGAATGCCCATAGGGCCAGTTCGGGCCTGGCTGACACACCACTTTTCATGCGAAATGTTCATCACGTCATGCAAACTCGATTGTGGTGAAATGCTTTGTATGTGAACGATGTGACACTGTTCATCTGAAATGATAACGAATTGCGCTACCTCCCCAACAGTATTCATCTTTGCACTCTGAAATCCCGTGCTTCCAATTATGTATTACTGACAAAACTACGGCAATCAATACGCACATGCCTTCGCCTGATGTAAAGTAGCAATCGAATGCTATAAAAATTAATGTTGAAAACTTCCATTGACATTTGAAAGAAATCCACTGTATGAACTGTAGCTTCGAGATCATAATAACTTGTCTTAATAACTTCCATTGAGAGTCTTCTGGGTATACAATTGTTCACATATTATACCCAAACGCGTAATGGGATTACATGATCACTCTTTTATTGTATGTTGAGTTACAGTTATGGGTTAAAGCAAAGAAGAAAAAAAAACATTTCAAGCTAAAAGCCAAAGTCTTAATATACAAATGACTGTGCGTTTTTCTGGTGAGACCGAGTGAGACATGAATTTCATATATGGAGCAGGTTAATAAAATAAATGATTAACGAATTTCAAAGTCAAGATTAAATGTAAAATGATTTTTTGGAATAAACAAAATTTATCCTTTCTCTTTCAACGAGAGATTATTTAACAATAATCTAGATTAAAAACGCGATATACCAAGTTGAATGATGAAGAGGAAAAAAAACCAATGAACGCGCAACACTCAATCTCAATACAAAAATTCATTTTTCTTCTTCTTCTGTATACATTGTGTGTCTACCTTCAATAAGTTACATGAATTTCTTTTCGGGTAATTTGAATCCGAATTCTCATGTTATTAACACATACCATACGGAGAGGTGTCTCAAGACATTCTCGTTTGCTGATCCAGTTTAGCATATTTTCATTGTTTTATATAAACTCTTACATGAACCTCCGAATTTTTCGTTGATTTTTGTTTCTTTCTTCTTTGCTCGACATATCCAATTACATCATTCCGGGTATGTGCTAGGTACTTAAGTAATATGTGCACAACGCCCAACAACATTTTGGATATATTTATATTCACTGTTACGAGTGGTGGAGTGGTGCATTGGCAGTGCTCCACATTGTTCTGCTTCGTTGCAGGTTAATCTTGTTATTGATGCAATTACATTGTATGTTGCATGTGGTGCCTTTTATAAACACCAGCAAGAGAAAGAGAGTCTTGCAGATAAACTGCAAGAAGGTCGTTCAATAAAATGCAAGCAATAATTGCATTACGTTGAACAGTAATTATGATTTACCTAATTGCGGATAATTAATCAATTACACGAAAAGTGAAATCAAAAGTGCATAATAAATCAATAAAGATTGTTGTGGGTGCAAAAAATTCGCGCTTGATTTACGCAGATAAACTGACTGTTTATGACTAATTGGGTTTGCGAATTTATTGGCCTAAGATTCGATGTATCAATTTAGTATCCGCTTGAACTTTTACTTTTTGAATTTGAAGATCTGCTGCCGATACATACAACCAGGACTCTTGGCTAAGGCGCTGTCCATAAATGACGTTCACTGTTTTTCCAGAATTTTGGACTCTCCCTCCTCGCTCAATCTTGATGCGACGTCATCCTTTAAGAAACTAGCAATCACATAACTGATCAAATTTAGCAACGACCTCTGATATGTTTAAACAAATGAGGCAAAAGATTATGTACAAAAGAAGTAACAGATTCTGGATGTGAGTAAAGATATTTTCTGATGGAACTGTAGTCTAAACTAATGCTTGGAATCAGGTTATTTATGCCAAAAATTCATGCTCTGAGCTATGATGGTAAGCTAATTGTACAGACAAATTATCTATTGTTCACTGGGTTCAGTGGCTACACATTGAAATTGTTAGTGGTCGTCAATAAATGTCTTCAAGGACTATTCAAACCTTCTCAAATCATTAAGTCTTTCAACTGATGAAATGAATGGCGTTTTAAGACTCGTTGACGACTACAAACAATTCAAACTGCTCGAATCTTCTTTTGAATATTCCTTATAAAAAATCCAGAATAGTTTTATCTTGAAACGGAAAACACCTGATAGTGAGACTCAGTCTGGGTTGCTTGTCGTTTCAAAGGCCAATTGTAATGTTCAACACGCAACAAGTTACCGACACATTAAACAAATACGAAAGAAAGCAAATACGAAAGAAATGTGAGCAGTACTACTAACCCAACGGGTTCAGGTAGCTCAGTCGGTAGAGCAATGGACACATACACCATAGATCCCGGGTGCGCACACCGCGGTAGACATTGCAGTTTGAGTTTTTCCTAGTCGGAAATAATCAATTAGACTACTGACACGCTAATAGTAAAAATTATTCGGGCCTTGGGATGTACAAACTCTAAGTAAGAATCTTTCTTGAATTGTATCGTTTGCATGTGATTTTTCTTGTGTCTTGGACAATGGACAGCGACGGAGGAAAATATTTTCACGTGTAGTCATCACTCTGTTCAGTCTACAACAAGTGAAATCACTCGTCCAAAACAGACATTCCAATAATTTTTGAACCGTCAATAGACTCAAGCTGTCTACAAAGAACATTTTGACTAGGGCAATGAGTAATGCAACATTTTCAAAAGTTCTGATACACAACATCAAGTGACTGTAAATTCTCTACATCTGTCTTTCCCATTCTCAACGACCACACAATGTATAAATGGAACTTGATTGCAGTTTCACTCTCTATATAATTTTCCTGCACACTTACAACTACACCACACACAGCTCAATAATGATACGGAATAACTGGGAAAATAACGGTGCACCGGCGAGTGTTATTAAATTTCTTTATTAATCTCAAATAA
>JANTFA010132904.1:0-13379 GCA_026413405.1 Phytosciara flavipes | reverse complement strand
TTCCAATAGATCGAAGCTAACACTGCCGAAAAGCTATTATGAAGTACCGCCTCTTCCGACAATTGATGGTCAAATTCCATTGTCATCCGTGAATTGGGCCTTGTTATCGTCATCAGGAAAGCCGTTAGAGTATGTAGAGCAATGGCTGGAAACCAACAACAGAACAGTGAAAGAAGATTCGGTTACCGAAAGTGTTTCTTGGTCGGCATATAACTCCCGCTCATGTACTGACGTTTCAAAATATAAGAGTACATCCGTCATGCTTCCACTTATAAAGGACAACATCAACTCACCGTCAGTAGTGCGACACACAATGGACATAGTTATATCGACGACTCAAAAAATAAACTTCAATCAAACTCCTGTATGGACAGGTGATCAACCAGTCTATGCTATTGGCAAGCAGCTTCAATGGTTGTACCCAGACAAATACGGCGAAGATAAACTGGTTCTTATGCTTGGTAAGATTGCTTGCTGCATTAAGTCCTTTTACAGTAACCGTCGAATATTGTATTTTTCACCACTACAGGTGGATTACATATTGAAAAATCATTTCTGGCAGTGATTGGATCATGGTTGGAAGGTAGTGGATGGGAAGAAGCATTGGTGAAATCCGGGATATCGACACCAGGAAGAGCTGAAGGAATTCTAAGATCGGATCACATTAAGAGAGCTAGATACGCCCACGAAGTCTCGCTAACTGCTCTTAGCATTTTGCTGTATGAAAAATATGAAAGCGACGAGGATAGAGAGGACATCGGATACATTGAATGGATCGAACACGCCCGAAAACAGTCACCTCAATATGAATTCTGGATCACAACGATGGAACTTGAAGCCATTTTACTACAGTTCATTAAGACATTAAGAACGGGTGATTTTGATGGGTTCGTTGCTGTGTCGGACAGCATGTGTCCATGGTATTTGGTGACCGATCATACACATTATGGGCGCTGGCTACCAGTGTTTGTAGATAGCATGAAGCGATTGCCAACGACAAATCCGGACGTATACAAGCAATTCAAAAAGGGACACTTCACAAGTCGGCGAACCAACAAAAATTTTTCATGTATTTCTGACGATCAGTTGCATGAACAGAATAACAAATTAGTGAAAGAGAGCAGTGCATTGCTTGGTAACATATTCTATGAGCACCTTCATCAAAACCTGTAACTTTACCGTAAATTTTCTCATAAAAGGTATGCTCAACGACGAAACTGCAATTATAAAATGGATGGTAAGCGGGCCAGAAATATCTAGATTAATCTGGGAACACAAAAATACATCAACAAAATCCGAAAACCTACGACACCACGAAGACAGTAAATGGTTCCAATCTAAATTTGCCAATGATGTACGTAGTTTGGTCAAGACTTGGCGAGACAAGGGTCCATTTACTTCAACTCTACTAGCGACAATCGGTCACGAAAGAAAGATGATGGATGAAGATGCTGCGAATAATGTTTTGGCAGCCAAACAATTGGGCGAAACAGTGAGTCAGCATTTCTCAAATGATTAGGTTCAATTTTAAGTTCGTATTTATATCGAGACGGCATGCAAAAATCCTTGTCCTATGGCTAACCAACTTTAAGCCAAAATATCTCGAAATCCATAAATCTTTTCTTAGAGCACGTTTGATTCATTCGAAAGAGGTTCACAAGTATACCAGATAGCTAACTAACTGATACCAGATAATGTTCCATGAAGGTTGCTCTAACAAAAGTCCAATCGATTTCGAGCTATTTCGAGACTAAAATTCGTTCTCATGGGACAGGTCATAGAATTAGCCATATATAAGATGACCAACCAAGCTTTCGAATAGTTGTTTAAAAAAACTACCTTTTTCCAGAAATTCCGGGATTATGTGTCCGATCGGCTGGTCACAACAAAAGTATCGATTCATGACACAATAAAACAGACTCAACTCCGAATATTCAAAATCAAGACCCAGAAAAAGGCTAACAAAGAAAAGTTGAAGCTTGCTGCCGCTAACATGGACTCCAATCTATTCTGCAGACTATTCATCGCTTGTACTGCTCGAAAGGGAAATATAGATGAATTCTTCATGCATGAGAACAATCGATATCCACCATCGTTGTCAGAATTCGGACGCCTTAGAAAATCACCTGACAATGATTCAATCGTTAATTGTCTTTCGAAGCCTACAAAAGTGAGCCAATCTGTACGTTCAAAAACTGACACAACAGTAATAGCTGCAGTTACGCCTACCGTTCCCGAAATTACTGCATCGGCTTTCATAATGGATGCATTCGCACATGTGCAGTTTGCCTACCCAGCTGATAATGTCACTGTAGGGAATTACAGTCGAAAAATATTCAATGAACTAGTGGATTCCAAGCGAGATAATTACGATCGGGTTGATGTTTTGTTCGATACCAGTCCTGAGAAAAGTTTGGAGGAGCTGACCGACGAAACTTGTACCATTGAAAAATATGTCAGTTGGATCGATAACGAAACGACTCTGCAGAAAGGAAAAGTCCAGTTTGCGAAACTTTTGAGTAAATCCAAAGTCAAGACACAATTCTTGAAATTGCTGGCGACGAATTATCTTCAAGACAAGCCGAGTCTCAATAATGACTTAATTTTTGGAACCGACCAACACATCATAATATCAAAAAATGAAACATCTGATGTTCATTTCTTGCTTCCGATCGAAAATATGAACGCTCGAATGCTGTTACATGTTGAACACGCTGTTCAAAATGGTCACCAAGAGATACTTCTCTCAACATCGGATTATAATATCGTCATTGTCGCTATATACTCATTCCGCTACCTCATGCCAAATCTCAAAAAGTTATGGATTGAGTTGCTGGATAACAATAACAGCAATATTGTTAGCATTCATGAGCTATACGAAAAGCACAAAGACAAGTCTGATGCATTGCCGTTTTTTCATGCATTCACTGGTTACAAAACCACGTCAACATTCTTCGGTATCGGGAAGACTACAGCTTGGAACGCATGGATGAATTTTCCGAGTGTTACGTCAGCAATGTTAACATTGTGTAAAGATGTGACATCAAATTTTTCAAATGAAGCTATGGATGTTTTGGAGCATTTTACCATAAAAATGTATGATTCAACTTCAAAATTGACAAGACTTCACGAATGCCGAAGAGAACTTTTTACACGAAAAGTGAAATCGCGACCTATCGATAGAATACCACCTACGAGAGATGCGTTAGAACAACATGTGAAGCGATCGATTTTGCAGTCAAATATTTGGTCACAGTGTTTACGAAGCAACATCGCCCAAATTGATCCATCCGACTGGGGCTGGATCGTATCAGAACAAACCGCAAAATACACTCCTTACTGGATTAGTACGCCGATTGTGGCCGACCATTGTAAGGAATTGATTGCCTGCAAATGTCGTAGCAAGAAGTGCACTGGAAACTGTAAATGTTTCAAGAATCAGCTACCCTGCACAATGCTATGTGTTTGCGATGGCCTGTGCGAATCGAAATTCGCCACCTGATTGTAACAAAAAAAATTGACTGTCTGAGACAGTGTTTTGACATCTGTATACATGATTGTATATTTATTGTAACTGATAACTACATTGTTTGTTGAATTATAATAAAAATGAATTTTGATTTGATAAATTTGGGGCTTTTATATCAAGTGAATTTAAGTGAAATAGAAGTAGCAGACGCAAAATGTTTATGAAAAATTTGCTGATAAGGAAATGATAAGGTATAAGCTAATCTAGGTATTCAAACGGTGGTCACACATATGACGAATTATAAAAATTTTTCGGTTTGCTCGCTCGTAGTTTCTTGAGTTTTATATACGTATTACCGAGGCTCGGAGCAGATCGAATTAGGTCACAAAGAAAAGGACTCAAACGCCTTGTGGAAAGCTCGGCTATAAATCGGAGAGGGTATGGATTGAAGTGAACTATTGTGGCTTGTTATTGAACATTGTACTCGACACAGTAAACCAGTTGTTGAAAATGCAATCACCAAACAGGTCAACTCCAGGTCGAATCTGAGGTTGATTTCATCTTCAGCAACTGTTTTACTGTTTCGGCCAAGTACAATGTGCAATAGTAAGTCAGAATAGTTCACTTTCATCCGTACCATCTTCGATTTATAGCTGAACTTCCCACAAGGCGTTTGTGTCAATTCTGTTGTGACCTGATTCGACCTGTTCCGAGAATGAATTATTAAGAACGAATTTATAAGGACAAACCAGAAGAATCAACGATTCAAAGCACAGGCTCGTTAATATCAGTGTTCAGAATTAATGATCGCACTTGATGGTGTAGGATACACATCCTTCGTAATGAGATTCTTTCTGAATCATAAACTATTCGTTGCAACACATTTTCTTTAGAAGCCCTTATTGAACAATAATAAATTTCTTTTTATGGCCATAAATATCAATTTTTCATTCGCAGCTAATTATTCTTTTAATTGCATTGATTGTATTCCAAATGTTGTTTACCTACAAATTAAATTTCAAAACAAAGTCAAAAGTGACGTTTGACCACAACGTCCGTACAACGTTTACTAATCGGAAGCTATTTAATTTTTTTGATGCATCTAGTACAACTTCATGACTGACATTTGCATGATTTGAAAATATGCGACCTTTACCTCTTGTACGGCGCTGCTTTCAAGCAGAATTAAAGGAAATGAAGGTATTACAATTCACGAATGTTTTTATAAAAGAAACCGATCAAATTTAGGTTGAATTTACTTGAGAAATAACCAAAAACACATCAAAATCCAAAGTGGCGGTTCTTGGCCATTTTCTTAGGTTACCGGAAACATTTCCACCGCTTAACACCCAGCACTACATTTCAAACAAAAAAAAGTTTACGAAAATCGAATGAAATTTACTTGAAATACAGGCAAAATACACTAAAATTAAAAATGGCGGCTGGCGGCCATTTTCTTAGGCCATCAAAAACACCATCAAAAATGAAGAAAATAGGATGAAATTTGCTCGAAATCGACAAAAAACTCCACCTTCACTGTACGGCTGAGTAGTTCAAATTAGGCCCACTCTATGGGCTCTAACTTCTGAATCAAACATCCAATTTCAAAAAACTTTTTTTTTCTGGTTTGCCTTTTATTTGCATCTACAACCTATCCCAGATCAATACCACCGGTAATATGCAGAAAACCTCCACTGTACCTCGAAAATAGCACTTTTTCAGCACTATTTCGGCCATATCTCTGGATCGGCTCGACCGATTTCGCTCATCTTCAAACTTGACCTCTGTTTTTTGATAACAGATCAAGGAGAAAAGGTCCCATCGAGATTGCTGTTGATTTACTCAAGTTATCGTGGCGACGGATAGACAGACAGACATTTTTTTAACTTTAAATTCGTCATCTATTAGCATGTCAAAATCACGTGTTGGAAAAAAATTTTATTCAAAATGATATGCGCCAACTCCGTGGCTCCAGCTCTACGTGTTACAAACGTCATAACAATCCTAATGGCCCCTTCGTACTTCGTATGAATGAAGGAACATTAGGTGTCCAAATACTCATAATTTTCATAGGACTACTGGTACATCCCCCATAATATTACTCTAATGAATATCAAAAATGACAGCTCTAATAGTTTTTACGTTTAAGACCAGCACAATCAAGAAACAGTAATTCATGACATCGAGCGCAAAGTGTTTTATTTGGGCGTACTTTTCAACACTCAATACCCCTAATAAAACATTGCATCGAGTTTCATACTACAGTTATTAATCTATCAAGGTAGGTATGTTTTATGAGATCGGGAAGATATATCGTCTGCGATTAAACACCGGCATACCTACCGCTAGATATAACGTTTTTTGCAATTTCAGGCCATAATTACCTTTCCAATGCAAAATCTTCTATTTTCTATTAAACAGAAATTTAATTGAACGATAAAGCAACTCGCTACTGCATTTTGATAGTCTGTACTTATAAAAATGCAGTTCATCGAATAGCTTGGTCATTCACAAATTCCGCTCGCTCAAAATTACGAATTTCAGACCCATTATACGTCAAAAATTTATGAAACATTCGTTTCCTTTACGAATCGTACACAAATGACGTCATGGTTTGAGTGAGGAAGGGGCGTCTAAGAAACTATTACTGTCCTTACAAATATGGGTCAGATGTGTACGACCCCTCAAACTAGCGTGTGAAAAACAACTGTTTACAACACATCGTACGTGCGGAGTTACAGTTTAGGTACAAGTTAGCAACAAGACTGTGAATGTAGCAATTCTACAAATCAATCGAATGCTCAGTGGAATTTTTCATCACTTGTGACAAAATGTACTAACTTCAACCCGTACGAAAAAAATTGAAAATGCACTGGTCGAAAATATACAGTGAAATAAAAATCTTCCACCATCCCTTCGTTCTAGGAGGACGTCATTTATGGACTGCCCCCATGGAGAAAAAGTAGTGAACAGAACAATCTGACACAGTTACAGCTGCTGACTCAGTTTTTCGTTATCAATGTGCCAAATATTACTCAAAACTGAATGTGAAACTACCCACTCACTATAATTTCCGATCCAAATCCGTAGAGTCATTCACTATTTTGAATTTATGTTTGGCACATTGATAACGAAAAACTGAGTCAGCAGCTGTAATTGCGTCAGACCAAATTGTTATTTAAACAATTCTTTGTCCAGTCAGAATCTAGAGCAGAGAAACAGAGTGTCATCTTTACTGATCGAAAGTGTCGTAACTGTTCTATTACCATTGCATGTTTGGTATCGTTGGAAAGCTCAGACCAGCTGCGATAACATAGCTTGGCTATAGAATTTCAAAGAAGTTCGCTGACCTTGAATAAATGACTAGAATTGAAATTTTACTGAAACGAACTATTTCCAGCCTTTACAGTTACTTTTGTCTGTAAATATTCGTAATTCGTTGGAAGCCATATTTCGACAATCAGAAGAAAAAGAGTGTAAATTGAGATGTTTCCTATGATTTATTTCAGATTTGGTATGTCTCTCGGTGAGCAAATTTTGTTCAAAGTCTTCTGTAGGTCTGCAACCCAACAGTACTGGTTTGACATATGTGACACGATAGTCGGAGCAGCCAGCTACAACACCCCATAGTCAGTTCCGTGGAACAGCGATGTTGCATAGCAGCTGGACACTTCGAACTTTGACCATATTTTAAGTGGTATCTCCCAAAGGAGCGACGCCTCTGGCCGGTGTCCATTATAGACCTGTCTGAGGCTAGCATTCGTGCAAATTTTGAACTTTTTGAAATATTTCCATCTCGAGTTATTACAAACGGCGCTGTCATTTTCAGACATATCTGAATGCTCGCATGCAATATTAAGTGTCGATTAGCATCAGCGCTATCATCTTTCGAGTGTAAGTTTATACGCAACGGTTACTGCCGTAATCTGTGCGTCTTTATATTACTTTTGGTATTGAGGCAATATTAGGTTGTCTCACCCAAAAGATTACTTTTGGTCAATGAACCATTGAAGTGTTCCGAAAGTGTAATGAAAATTTTAATTTCGATTGCAAAAAATCGATTAACTGAGCGCAAGCATGTGTCGAACGATAGTTGGTTAGTCAATGGTTCGTACTTCCCGTATCTTTAAATAAATCTCAAACAGTGCAATTTACCGGTGATTTTGGATGATACATCAAATTGAGAAAAGACACACAAAGTAGGACGTATTCCTTCTCGTTCGAATGTCAATCATACACCAGTAACCACAAACAACTCTATTTGGAAAGCTGTGCTTTCATTCAGGAGAATTTCTGAAGTTAGAGAAATCATGTCAGTGAAACAGAAACGATCCAAGTCTCTGATCCAATCTCCTACGCCCACAACAACAACCACACAAAACCATTTCGAAACCCCTAAGATAAATTCTCAATATTAACATCAAACACGGTCCCTCCTAAATCAATAATTCTAATAAGAAGTGATATTAACCGTTTTACTCACAACAATTTTAAAGTAGTACCACGCACTATAAATACCGATTGTATTGTGAACACTTGACGAAGTATACTAAGTCAAACACAATCGATATTAAAACAAAAAAAATGCTGTCGACAATTTGACAATTACATTTAATTTAGTTTTCACTAGCAACACACAAACCGATGTCAATCTTATTGAATTAATGTCACGCGACGCCGACTGAATCGGAAAATTCGACGGAAAATGCAGAAAGACGTCGGCGCGCATGATTCATTTTGACGACAGATGACGCTGTTGAACATCTGTCAATAAAATACACATCGAACGCACTCTTTTCTGCATATAATTCAACACAGAAACGTCAAACGTCATCGCGCTCTCTCGATGTCAATCACTTCAATCGTGTAAACGCAAAACAAAACAAATTTTTTTTCCACTTTGTAAATCGAAACGAAAAGAAAATGCCAAAAGTGCGTAGAAGTCGGAAACCACCCCCAGATGGATGGGATCTGATTGAACCGACATTGGATGAATTGGAGCAAAAAATGAGAGAAGGTAAATTGATGTGACAAAATGGAAAAAAATTCATTTTTATAATTATAAAACGGAGTCCTACGTTCTTCGTATTTGAACCCAAAAAATCTCAAATTGTTAGTCAATCCATTGACGAAGACGAACTAAAGTAAAATTCATTTAGGGCTCTGTACGTCGGGCTGCAAATGTGCTTCTCGCTTTAGGTCAACAGAACGTGTTCATTTCCACACTATTCACTGAACCATGAGCGTCAGTTTATGAATAATTCATTGAACAAAGTGCAGAGGAAAGTGAAGTGTAGGCAGAGCATTGTTTAATTAGGTCTCAACCCCTGCGTAAACAAATAGAATGTCCGACGGACATTGTCCGTATTGATTGAAGGATGAATCCATAATTGTGATCTAACTGCCCGAGTTGTTGATTAGTCGGAGGATCATGTCACAACGACCGAGAAATTTCTATTAAAAATCGCAATGAACTTATTGTCCTCAGCTCCAAATTCAAAGAACTGTTTCACATCCTTCGAATGGAAGGCTTCAATCGCCACAATTTTCCTGTTAATGTACAATGTCGCGACGTCTTGTATTTCATTCGATCTTCTCGTCAGCTTTTCAAACTAACTTGACCCTTTGGGCTTAGTACGCGGACTTCACAGACTGAGTTCGAAAACTCTGTCATTCACTGTTTCTCACTTACTCATTCGTCATTCATCCAGCCTCAATTCCCAGAAATTTGAATGGAATTTTTTCCTCTTTTTCTTTACAGCCGAAACCGATCCCCACGAAGGCAAACGCATCAACGAATCTTTGTGGCCCGTTTTCAAGATCCATCATCAGAAATCGCGTTACATCTACGACCTGTTCTTCCGACGCAAGGCCATCAGCCGTGACCTGTACGATTATTGTGTGCGCGAGAAAATTGCCGATGCCAATTTGATTGCCAAATGGAAGAAATCCGGCTACGAGAATCTGTGCTGCCTGCGATGTATCCAGACGAGAGACACGAATTTTGGTACGAATTGTATTTGTCGGGTGCCGAAAGCGAAACTGGAAGAGGGTCGAGTCGTTGAGTGTGTGCATTGTGGCTGTCGTGGATGCTCCGGTTAGATAGATTTTGAATTTTCGTGGGTTTTTTTTTTTGTTTTGCATTATCGTGACCTAGAAAATAATAAAAAGAAAAAAAAACTTTTTTGCAAACATTGGATTTTGTTATTGCATGATCAACAATACTGCACCATAAGTTGCACAATACGATCTTCGAACAATATGCATCGGTTGTGCACAGTAGATTTTTAGTCAATTTTGCAGCTGAACGAAGTGCACAACGAATTCGTACAGAACTTGTCATCCCGAATGACCAAATTACGAGAAAAGAGTAGTTTTGGTCCAACTATTTCAGTTCTGAAAAGAGTCGTGAAAAATCTGTTTCCTCGTTTGTGCATTTGTCGATTCATTTGGTGGAAAGTTGAACGAAACCAAATGGAAATACGAATAAATTGAAACCGTCAACGCACTAGTGCGATAAAATACGTTCATACGACATTGCACACGGATAAGTTGGAAATACCTTCCCTAAATTGCATAGATTACGTTGGATGCGGTGAAAGTTATTCACTACATGAAGGACACTTTTGTGACCCGAGTCGAACTCACGAGTGTGTATTTAAGCCAAAAGCTGGAAAGTGATATTTTTACAAGTGTAGAGTTTCCGAGCCGAAGCCGAGGTATGCAACTACACGAAACAAAATAACAATTTCCAAAGCGAGTTGCATGAAACACATAAGGGAGTGCGTGAGTCTCATAAATTGTCCCGAATTAATGAATTGCTTCCCAGCATACAACTTTGTATATTTTGATCACATGATCTCTGTTGTGTAAGCGCTTGAGTGGATGAGTGCATAGAAATAAGAAGGAAATTGCTTTCTTGAATTGCGAAAAAACGGTGTATCTACCGCGGTAGGTATGTAAACAATGTCTTTTGTTGACCTTGATTCCGCCTCGATAGCAAAAGTCAGTGTAAGTATAATCAATACAACAACAAGAACGTCCTGGCTATACTGTTATTAAAGGAACACAGCGAATGAAATGAAGCCCTATTCTTGTTACAAATTGCACTACCTTTACTACCTTCATATCCGGCTGCGATATAATATATGTGTAGCACATGATGCCACTGTCACACAACAATTAAAAACGTTGTACAATTGTAAAAGGGACTGCTAAACACTGAACGAGTGCAATAAAAAACGCCGTTGTTTCTTGTTTAAATTATCCCTTTTTTGTTGGTACTGTAAGCATAAAGGACAATTAAACAATTCATCTGATTAGCTCAAGGTAATCCGTTTTGTATAAACCATTCAGCTCAAATTAATTTCGTGCCGAGGCATACGCCGCATTCATAATTATTTTTATTTTAGTTCAAATCAAATACGCCAACACTTTATTTGGTAAAGCAGTGCTATATAATTCTAGTGTAACAGTCAGAATCAAAGAAATTGTCAAAACCTTTCATAACAAGATTGGGAAAGAAGATATTTGAAAAAGAAACGAAAAAATGAAAAGAATCTTAGTGCAAATATAAAGAGTAATTACGAATGCGGGTATGAACTACTACTGTACAAACAAAAAGTCGGTAATAGTAAATTGTGTTCGTTGTAGTTTTTGTTGCACAAACTCGATTATTGTAGCCTCATAATAGTCTTAAATTTTACATACGAGCGATACCAGAGAAGTGATGATGAACATTTAAGCAGTGTGCTATACAAAGAACGAAGTTTCTCAACTCAGTGATGAAATGAGAAACTTTCATTGCCGTTTTCGAGAAGAGTGTTGTATGGGGCCATTCACTCTCTCCTCTTGCATGCTAAAATGTATGATTTTTTCTCAAAATGTATGAAGCGTACAATTTTGTCAGACCCCCTCACCTTGTAGAGTGTGTAATTCGTGAATATCTTCGACGAAACTCGGTGATAAATGATTTTTCAAGCGTACGATATGCATGGTCCATTTCTGGCCTAGAATGACAATCCACACAACTATAGTGGCAAAAAAACTATCACTTCGTTGCAATAATTGTAATGTTATGCGACACGATTGGGGTCGTTCTGCGCGCAAGATGTGAGATTGCCGATACGAGCTGAAGGAAAGTGCTCATAATAAAAAGGAATTGAATAGACAAACAAAATCAGAATCGGAAACATAAATATTCAAAGGTTCACATCCAGGGCTATGACTCATAGCCTTTGAGCCACTGAACAGCCCCTTCGACTTTGATTCATAGCTGCACAGTCACACACAAATGTGTCAAATAGTTGGTGTTGCCATAGATTTTGTTCTATCGTCATTCGTCACTGCTACCACCCAGCATGACAATGTGTCATATTGCAGTTGTCAATCACAAAAATGAAAATTAGAGTAACACTAGCTTTTACAATGATAAGTTCTCAGCTGTCGAGTATGTATACACAACGGCTGTATAGTTGTTAGGTTTTTTTTATTATATTTTATTCATTCCACTCACTTGTTTTATTATACAAAGAGATTGGAAAATAAAGAGGGCACTCAAAGACTTTGTACTTTCATTGAAAAATGTGAAAAAAAAGTATCTGCGAAACAAAAAGAAAATTTACAATAAAAGGATGATGATGATGATGATGAATGGGGCGTGAAACTATTTGCCTAAGAATTAAAGTAAGACAATTTCGAGAGAGGTATCCTCTTGATGTAACATAGATTTTTAATAATTTCTAAAGTGCTCAAAGGAAGAGGAGACATTTCAGCTTATGAGTGTTTGTGCATCGTACTCCAAAGCACAGAAAAGCACAATGAAGTATAGCTTAGCCACGTTATTGAATGGGTCTACAAGTACTGTCTGTGAAAAAATGCAATATTTTCACTCGGAGGCTTTATGTGAATGATGTCTTGTGACTCGCTGTCACTTAGTGGTTATTAATTTTAGGTGAAAATCGAAGATAAAACAGAGCAGATCAGAAAAGTTTGAAATTTGTATACAAATAAGTTAATTGTAATGCCAATGTAAAGCTTTTTGCATGATGCGTGGGGAGCAATTCAAATGATACGCACCCAAAAAAAGTCGCCAAAAATACAACAATTGTCAACATGTATGAAACGCTCGCTTTTGGTTGTAACTCGGGCTAACCCCATTTCCTCGAGACAGCGTGAGCACTATTTGACCGATCTCTTGTTTGCATTAAAAGTTGGAAGTTACAGGAAAGAATAGATTTTACCCACCTAAATATTGGGGCTCACTTCAACTGTTTTACCAGCTGATCCACACATTGCAAGCACATTGCTTCTTGAAGCTGTTCACGCTATTTTATCGAATTTTTGGGGGAGGCCTGCGTCATGTTCATACTAACACCGTAAAAAACTACGTCACATTACATTTCAATTAGGCCCATTTGAATTTCAAATTGAAAATAAAAAATTTTAAATTACACGAAACTTTAGCGTACTACGAATAACGAAGCATCAAATGTAGGGGGTTGTCCATAAACGACGTCATTGCGTGACGATGGAGGTAGGGTGGAAAATTCTCTAAAATAGCGTGACGTCATTTATGAACGGCCTCTAAGTGTACGCTTTCATTCCTATCATGGAATGAACAGATCTGATTTTTCCTCCAAATGAAGATCGCTCTCATCATCTTCTCCTAAGTGACGATCTGTCACAACGAAGCCACAGTCATCACTTAAATCATTCATCATTACAAAGTGCTCATCGGATGAGCCTCATGCAAATAAATTTTGATAGGATAGATCTCATCGGAAAGGTCAATTCGTTCAATTAAAGATTCGATGTCATTCGAAAAGTTAATAGACAAAAACAAGTCATCAGAATCGTCTATATTTTCATCTGTCTTGACCTTAAGCTCGATTTGTTTTCCATCTATCAC
>JANTFA010132893.1:0-13379 GCA_026413405.1 Phytosciara flavipes | reverse complement strand
CAAAATTATCAATAAAAGGTTCACTTAGAGGCTGACTGTTTCCCTAAATTTGATCTAAATTGCCCCATTTACAGCCCCTATGCTAACGATGAAATTAGAAGACCTAAAAGAAGAGCCAGATCGGTAATCGACGTTGTGCCACGGCATAGTTGTTTCCAATGTGAGGATGGCCGAGTGCCTAGCTACATGGGCTGGTACTGGACGAAATGTTTCAGTGAAGTCGCAAACGCAGGATGGTAAAAATGAAATCATTTTGTCTCGGCGTAGCAATGTTCATAATTCGTGACTATTCATTCAGGAGACCAGGTGCCATACCAAGAAATATCAGAGACATCATGTCGTATTTCAACGGGCCATGTTCTTGCATGCCAAAAGATCTGGCAACTTGTGTTACGTGTGATAAAAAATGTGAGCCTGAAAGAGCAGAAGAGAAAGCGGTCGCAATAAAACCGACGTTGAAAGTTGTACGCAGAGATGGTCTGTACTACGTGTGTATGAATCCATTGAAATCATCGGACGAACTGGTTCAATCACAGAATCCATATCTCGATGACTGTCCGCCAATTCAATTCCAAATCGCCTTGAACAGACAACGTAAACAGCAAGATGACGACGATTTGGGACTGTTGGGCTATCCTTGTCCAGAGCGTGCCATTTGCGAAGACAGCAAAGAAATGCAGGACTTGCTTAATCTGTTGGCTGATCAATGCGAAGATCATCAAGAATTCTACAAATTAGCCAAGACCTTATGCTCGAAACCATCTGATTTGGATATAGAATTTGTTGCGCCCGGGGCTAATGTCAAGGACAATGTAGAGCACAAAAAATTGATTTACAAAGAGACTCAGTACGATAAAACGGATATTGAGGACACTATCGGAAAGTCCGTGTCTCGTTCGATGCCGGTTGTTTCAACCATTAAGTCGAAAGGCAAGAAGGCGGCAAAGGCTTAATGGGAATGCCTGATGACGGTTCAAATTTTACGTTGTGATCAATTTTATTTTGCCCATCGATATTAAAATCAAAACAACCACACTTCATTTACCTTAGAATGATCTCTATTTATTACTCGAAGAATTCCAACTTCCTAATCGATAGTTTCGTGCATCGCATCGATTCACTGTTGTTACTTAATGGTCTTATGTAAGCGATAACGACTCGTTTCTGTGTTTACTTTTGCAATACAAAACGATTATTGTAACAACAGCAAACGTTAAGTGTACTCAAAGCCTTGTGATCACATTATGAAATTGAGCAATTAATCAAACAGAGACAAGCAGCTCTTAATAAGTGCCAGTTCGCAAGTAGTGTAAATTGAATATTTTACGAATCTTCGTCACAATCAACAGCAAAATTTCCGTTATGCCAATGATACCCAGTCATAACAACGAGTAAAAGTAATGTAGACAAATTCAGCTGCTGATTGAATATTCGTTCTGTTTCCTATATGCGATGTCACCAATTACATCTTTTCACTTTTGTGGGTTCTGTGACCTTTTGATTATTTAACAAAGACAGTATGCCATTAACATCTAATCGAAATGTATTGCAGAACCGAAAAGTAATTTAAAAATAGAATTGGCAACAAAGTCGTTAGGGAATGTGTAATGTTAAAAGCAGACTGTAAGTTGACTGACTTGCATTCGTCAAATCTTTTTTCGTGTACATTTCAAATGTGGCTGATATACTATGTTGCGAAAGGTCTGACAACATTGGAGTAATGTGAGTGCGCCCTACGAGAGGGGCCGTTCATAAATTACGTAACGGTAGAATCTCCATTTATGCAACTCAGCATGTGTATTGTGGCACGAGGCCGCAGACACTCGATGTCATAACTGTCCGTTTGAATACTACTCCCTTTTTTAAAAAAAATGTACGAGACTTTCGAAAAAGTTATGGTCTCTCACGCAAACCCTAGACCCCTTCTCCTCCTGCCTTTGTCGCACCTTATTAAGAGCCCCCTACATGTCAAGTCAAAGCATAGAGCCGAAAGAAGTTCGTAATTTTATTCGCTGAGTTGAGTTACGAAATGAGAAACTTTTATCGTTCGTTTTGAGAAAGAAGTTTAATTCAACTCGGTCGCACTCGGTATTGTCACACTCAGCCTGCGACCTGAAGTGAGAATCTAGTGCCTTAAAAAGTTAACTCGGTTACATAAATTACTATTGTTTGTATGAGACAGGCTGTTCCTGATGTACGATTTTCCGTTTCTACTTCCAGTTTACCAGTAACGATTGCTCAACAGAATGGCAACAAGACTACGAAAATTTGGAATATCGACGTTCGGAGCGTGTGCCGGCGCTACAATAGCTGCATGGGCACTGAATTCAAACAATAGCCACACTGTAATTTCTACTTTTTTTGTTGAAATATTCTCTTAACAATATTCTCAACACTATCAGGTAGAAACAGCGTCGATCGCCAAGCCTAGAGTTAAGCGACAACTACCTCCACGTACCGAACAAATTCAAGTACTACAAAGCGGTGAAGAATATGATGTTTTGGGTATGTGATGAGCATTTCGATTTTTCAATAATTCAATCAGAGAAATGATAAACAGGTGGCACTACACAACAGCTACTGAGCAGCGCCATCTGTTTTCCATTTCTCTAAGTTTAATGCATTTGATGCTAGAACTTGACTTAAAACGGTTCTCTTCTAACAGTTATTGGTGGCGGTGCTACTGGAGCTGGATGTGCTCTGGATGCTATTACAAGAGGTAAGGACAATTCATGTTTCACTTTGAACTAAAATTCCACTAACTAATCTGTAATGAAATGTAGGTTTGAAAACAGCACTAGTTGAGGCTGACGATTTTGCTAGGTAATGAAAATAGTTGCCTGATAGGGTTGGCATGAATTTCATTTTCTCTATTTCCCATTCCAGTGGAACGTCTTCACGATCAACGAAATTGATTCATGGAGGAGTACGATATCTACAGACAGCCATTTTGAGGGTTCGTTCTGCTTTCAAATTGGATTTTCAGCAAATTTTCAAATTTTTTTGCAATGTAGGCTGACATAGAGCAATATCGAATGGTGAAAGAAGCCTTGGCTGAACGCGCCTCGATGCTACACTCAGCCCCTCATCTAACACATCCCCTTCCAATTATGTTGCCGGTTTATACGTAAGTCTATTGAATCGACCGCTAATGCCATATCAATTTTACCATTTTCAACCGCTTTAGATGGTGGCAAGTTCCATATTACTGGGTCGGTATCAAGTGTTACGATCTCGTCGCTGGCGACCGTAATGTTAAAAGCTCATATCTCCTATCCAAAAGCAATGCACTGGAATTGTTCCCCATGTTAAAGGGGGACAAGCTATGCGGAGCCATTGTGTACTACGATGGTAAGCTTTTTCTGTCAAAACATGTGGAATGAATGAACTCGACGAATTCCAAATCTTTTTAGGTCAACAGAATGACGCTCGAATGAATTTGGCGATTGCATTGACAGCGGCTCGGCAAGGGGCTACTATTTGCAACCATGTTGAAGTTTTGGAACTTTTGAAGAAAAAGGACGAGAGCGGACAGGATAAATTGTGTGGAGCTAAGGTTAAGGACACAATCACTGGAAAGACGTAAGCATTTCAGGTCATTGGTCGAAATGCTTTTCTTACAAAATTTCGTTTTGTCAGGTGGGAAGTGAAAGCGAAGTGCATCATCAATGCAACTGGTCCATTCACCGATCACATTCGAAAAATGGACGATCCAACAATCAAGACGATTTGCTGTCCAAGCTCAGGCGTTCACATCGTTTTGCCCGGCTACTACAGTCCACAGCAAATGGGTCTGTTGGATCCTTCAACATCTGACGGTCGTGTCATCTTCTTCCTTCCATGGCTCAATCAGACGATTGCCGGTACAACCGATTCACCTTGCGAAGTGACACACAATCCGAAACCAACCGAAGACGAAATTCAATTCATTTTGACCGAAATCAAGAATTACTTGAACTCTGATGTTGAAGTGCGACGTGGTGATGTTTTGTCCGCCTGGAGTGGCATTCGTCCATTGGTGTCGGATCCGAACAAGGAAGATACAAAAACGTTGGCCCGTAATCACATTGTTCACGTCAGTCCCAGTAATTTGGTCACAATTGCCGGTGGAAAGTGGACAACATATCGTGCAATGGCAGAGCATACCCTAGATGCTGCGATCAAGGCATGCAACTTGAAGCCAGAGAAATCGGAATGTCAAACTCGCGATATGAAGCTAGAAGGTTCGCACGGTTGGACACCCACTATGTACATTCGATTGGTGCAAGATTTTGGCTTAGACTGTGAAGTCGCCAAACATTTGGCCGAATCGTATGGTGATCGCGCGTTCCCAGTAGCTAAAATGGCAGCGTTGACAGGCAAGCGTTGGCCCATTATTGGACGGAAAATTCATCCCGAATTCCCGTATATTGATGCCGAGGTGCGATACGGTGTTCGAGAGTATGCGATGACAGCAATCGATATGGTCGCACGTCGACTTCGATTGGCATTTTTGAATGTACAAGCGGCTCAGGAGTCGCTTCCAGCTATCATCGATATTATGGGCGAAGAGTTGAAATGGTCGAAGGAGGAAAAGGAACGACAAATGAAATCGGCAACGGAATTTTTGACTTCCGAAATGGGACAACTTGTGAATCGTGCCAGTCGTGACAAGATTCCGATTAATCTTTCAAAGGTTCGGCTTTTTTGTTTCTTCGTCATTATGTCTAGGTGTGTGACGTCTCATTTCATTTCAATTTTTTACAGGACGAGATTACGTTGTACATTAAGAGATTCGCTTTGATTGACAAGGAAAGCAAGGGCTACGTGTCCATCAACGACATCCGTAGAGGATTGAAGGTATTTTTGTTTTTGACCTTGGTTTAGTCAGACAAACGGGAGTGTCTGCATTAAATATTACAGTTTCAGTTGATGACGTTGACTACCAGGGTTGTCAAGTTGTGAATTCAATCCCCATTTTAGTCCGTTTTTCTAGCATTTACATAGTCTTGGTTATCGATCGTTGGCACCGATGCTGGACAACTCTCAGAAAATGTCTTCGCCCCTACCCGCTTTCTCGTCCGCTTTTGATCTTCTTCGTTTTTCTTTCGGAGTCTTAGTATTTCAGGTGTGCAGCTGTTGCTTAACCACAAGAAGATATGGTAGGGTACGATTCCGCTAGGCATCCTGTACCTAGGCCGTTGTTGGGATTGCCCACAATTAGTTAAACTATTCAAACATTCAAGATGGATGCTCCAATCGGGCTAGAAGGATGGCTCGTAGAAACATCATCCGGTTTTCGCCGGAAAGTGGCAGCTAATATGATCTTTGATGAACTGCTTCAATCTCTCCGCAGTTAAGACTATTCACAATCCCCATAGCAAACGAGTGTGGATCTTGTTTATTGCTATGGAATGTTTCACGCGACTTTCAGAATTTAGAAGATGCTAGAAAGATACTTAGGCCACAGAAGCTGTTCTAGTTCTAGTTGATCTATCGTATCCTTTCATTGGCTGCAGTTCTTCAGTGACCAGAGATCCACGGACGCTTCTGGATGTGCTGTTGAAGACTGAAGTTGATCTTGACAGCTTAACATGATGAAGGAGGTGAACTTAAGCTAGAATCGCTGTCGCTCCGTTTTGATAATGTGCAAAGAGAGAATTCTCTCTTTCTCTGCGCGTGTACATTATTAAAACAGCGAGTTAAGCGGTGTCACTGCGACTTCAGCTTTATAGTCTCTGAGGACTTTCAGTGCCCTTGGCTGGCTGTGAAGTTATGAACAGGTGCAACTTTGTTGTTCGCACTGCGGATTTCCCAACGATTCTGACACCATGCGACAAAGACAGAGACAGAAGCTTCTTTCCCGACACAGTGAAGTCCAGTCCTTACTCAAACAATAGCGGTGGAACCGGAATTTCACAATTTGACATTCTACAAACGACTGTTGTTTTCCAGTAACATAAATTGCTCCAGATCTTTGACATACATCAGGTGAATTTCCTGTGATTTCTTACTCCTTGGTAACGTCCCTCCTCACTCTATTCTGGTTCCCTTATTTCTTGCTCTTCACATTTGTTCCGCAAATTGGTTACAATAATTGGCATTTTGGGGATACACAAAATCCTTTCATTAAATTTAAAAACAAAAAAAATTATTTTTCCGTCGAAAAGGACATAGGACTACATCTCACCGGTCCCGATTTGCATGACATTTTAAATGAACTTGATCTCACTTATAATGGGCGGTTGGAATTGGGCGACTATTTGCAGGTAAAGGAAACAACAATGGCAACAACAACAAAAAATGAGTCTGAGTAGATTTATTGCGGAGACGTTGTTTTGTGGTAGTTCTAACTCGCATTAAAAGGCTCTCTCTCTCTGCGCATTTGCTATGGGTATTCATTAAAATAATAAGCGGAACATTTTGGGGCTTGCACTTCTGTAAATTTAGATTGTTTATGCGGTTATCTTGACTGGAGGTGTTTCATATAGCTGTAATTTAAGTGAATGTTTCATGTCATGTCGTTAACTGAAAATAGTTTCTTGAGAAGTAAGTGAGGTGAATGTGGAGCGTGCTGTTAAAATGGCATCAGAAGGATCTTCCTCCTTCTGTTCTAAAGATCAAGAGAGAGGAAAAACCATCATTACCACATTACCAGCACTGTTCACATTCGCGTCACTTACTTAAGAAAATTCCGTCAATTGTGAGCAAATTAATTAAAAAAATTTTGTGTTTCGCTTTTCGCTTTATTACCTGTAGAGTGATGGATCTAACATCGACATTTCTGGTGAAGAATTGCACGAAATCCTTCGAGAAATCGATACCAATATGAATGGTCAAGTCGAACTCGATGAATATTTGCAGGTTTGTGTTGTAAAAATTAAAATATTTACGGAATTTTTGAGTCCTTTCTTTGCCTATTTTCTGTTCATTTTTCAAATAAAAAGAAACCTCCATTGCGGTGACGATGACTTATCGTTTCGAAGCATCAGTAAATAATAATTTTCGTTTTATAATCCGAAGAAACTTCCAAAATGTTCAAGCTGTAAAACTAACCAAAAAATATTTCCAACGCAGCTTTCTAGCAACGTCACACAATTTGTTTACAAGATTAGTTGGATCAAAATCGATACTGTTGTACTGCAGTGTTACAATATCCTCGAGATACACTGTTTGATTTGATCCCTCTAATTTTATAAACAAATCGCGTGTCGTTGCTAGAACGCTGCCTTGATTTAACACATTTTATTGCATGCATTGTAGTGTAGCGTCAAATCACGTAGTTCTCCATCCGCCAATTCACGTAGTTTGTAGCCTCATCCAATTTTGTTATTGTTTAATTCAAAGTAAATGTAAGTTGAGTCGTAAGCAATGCTCTGTCGATTGACCGGCGGTTCAAACGTTCAAATTTTCAACTGGAAAATTAGCTAATTCCAGTGGTGTCGATAACACTGGTCGATCGACAGATAATCACTGGAGACCAGGGAGAATTTCTGTATTTCATTCATGTAAATCGACCGTGTGAAATTCAAGGAGGAATTAAATGATAAAATCACCTTGGTATTTGCTCCCAGCTTGTTACTTTCATTCAGAGGTTCAGAGGTGTACGGGCCGAAAAACTTGATCTGATGAAATAAACTTTGGCAGAGATTTATACCATTTGGAAACTGATCAATGGTTTGATGACTAATGAGTAATTACCTTAAAGTAATTGACTTCAGCAACCGTTGTCAACCAGTCTTCATCATCATTTCTACCATGGTCGGTGGAACGTTGATGTTCTTTGCAAATTGATAAAAGCGAAAGAATTTTCAAAATTCAAGAAAAATTCGGAATAATGGATGTTCAGAACATTTAGCACAAAATTTTGCATAGATTTTCAGTCATAGCATTGCTCTCATGCTATTAAGAAGATGACTTTGATCAAATTTGGAGGCTTTTAGTGAGAGCAACCGCTTAAGATTGTTTGTATTTTGTATGTTTTAACTTACACAATGAGAGCAATATTCATCTACAACAACAACAACATTTACAATGTGATTTCATCGGCTTTCAAATATTTCCTATGTTTTCGCTTAGAGCAGTGCTATGTTGAAACTCACTCATACTAAGCTGGGCTTAAAATGGAAACGAATTCGTGATAGAGACTTTGAAGTTGACACTTTCACTATACGAACTGATTCTTCATTAACAAAATGCTTCTGCACATTTCGCTACAGTGTGTTTCAACATGGGGGTCATTCACAAATTACGCACGCTCTACAGGGGAGATGGGTCTGACAAAAGCGTACGTTTCATACATTTTTGGCGTGTCAGAAAAGAGGGAGCTTGAAATTTTTAATTTGGAGCGTGCGCAATTTATGAATGGACACGAAAATGTTACACTTTTATGCTTCAGTTGGTCGCTTTGATACAATTCTCTGTGTAGACGCAATTCTATTTCAACACTAACGATCGAGTGAGAACACACTAAAGCAAACAGAGTAAACGATCAGCTGAATCTGAATCCAAAAAGTGCAACATTCATGTTGGAACGCGCTGTAAACAGTTTTTCTTTATTTGCGTTTACAACATTCATCTCTCATTTTTCGTTGGTCTTTCACATACGGCAAACGTGTATCTAAAAGAACTCTAAAATGGAAATTTTCGATGACATAGGCTGTCCCTGAAAGACTGAATTTTTTAGTATGTCGATTTGTGTGGTAAACACAGATTAGTGTGGTCGTCTCTAAAAATAGAAATGCACTTAGGTATCGTGCACTGTGTTTATTTTGAATCCAACACAAACTAACATCCAACTTAGTCGATAATTGTAAATATTCGTTGAATTAAACTCGCCCGAGAAACTTTTTTTTTGAAAAATTAGACATCTCAAAAACCTCAATCGACCACATCCAGACATTTCAGTGATATTTGTCAACCAAAATTTTCCTCACTTACCTCAGTGAAATGTCCGATTTCGGTCCATTGGAGTTGAGGTTTTTGAGAGAACTATTGGTTTTACTCGGGTCATTAGACTAACTGATTGCTTACTAACTGCTTGGATATTACTTATGCTTTTTTGATCTATAGAATAGTATTTCACCAGAGAAATGTTAAGCTGATACGTCTGGGGCGAGGTAGAACAAATACGAGAAGTGACAGCTGGGCTGTATGTAAGAGAATGTCCCAAATTGGGATTCCCAATATTGTATGAAATTCTCTGTCAACTCTCTCACATACAGCCCAGCTGTCATTTCAGATTTGTTCTACCTCACCCCAAGTGTACTAACTTAGCATTTCTCTGTATTTCACCTAACACATGCTAAGATTCCTTTTCAGAGAATGAGACGAGTTCTGAAATCTAATTCTCTAAAAAAGTTCCTTACCATAAGTTGGGAACACCATTTTCTCTATCGTGAGTTGGAAATGAGCGACGAAGTTGCGATATTTTCTCACTAACATAGAGAAAAGAAAATTGTTGATCGGCAACGTTCTCCATAATAAAACAAACATTTTTTTGTCTATACGATTCAATTAGATGATGTCTGCAATCAAATCTGGTAATGTCGCATACTCCAGATTCGCCCGCATGGCTGAATTAGAGGATGAAAAGCACGAGGCAGAGAAGCTGAAGAAGAAGATTTCAGTTGATCGATCAGGCGGTGGCTTGTAAGGCGGACGAGACAAGTTCAGTACAACTTAATGCTTTCACCACACACACACACACACACACAAATTTGCAATACAAACCATTATGTGTCACCATCTTAATACTAGTCGTCATTATCAACGACCAATCACCAATAGCATTAAAGATTCGAATAATCATATCTTTCGAATGGAAACGACTCATCGACGAGACATAACTAACATTATAGTACTTAACTATCCGAGAATAATCACAAAACTACGAAAATGAAAGAACAAAAGAAAAATTTCTAAACTTTTTAAAGCAATTTTACAAAATTATGGAGCCATTTTTAACATTACGGAAAGGGAACGTTAGAATGCTAAACTATTGCGGACCTGATGATTTGACGCATCTCGGTTTTCATTGGTCAATGACCTAGCGTTCCGGACGTGCTTCTACATCTAGATAGAATAATCAAACTTTTTCGAGAAATCTAAATGACTTTCTAGGCTTTAAGCAAAATTTTCATTCCCAGACACCAAATTGTTGTTGAGAATATTTTCTCGTTAAATTTATTTTTCCGTTTTGATTTTGATTTTGTTTCTCTAACTGTAAAAAGTGTTTTTTTTTTCATTATCCAACGCACTTTCTACCAACCTCATGGATATTGTTCACAAATTGAAGAGAGCCGGTTAATCTGACCCCTAAATCTTGTGGACAATCTCAGTGTGGGGTTTCTAGCAAAAGAGGCTTTGGAATATCCCAATGTTAAGTTAGACAATGAACATAAATGTTTGGCATAAGAAAAACAAATTCAATTGGAAAGTTTCAATTAAACACCGGTAATTCACACAGTAAATGCGCTTAAGATTCGAAAAGAAACGCAAAAATATTTGTTTTGACGTAGGTGGTAGCGGTAAAAATTGACAAAAAGTCCGTTCAAAATTCAAATATTTTTGGCGCACTTACGGCGTGAATTAATATTTTTTATTTGATGTTACACCTAATTTATTTGATTAATTTTAAATTTACTTTGTATTTATTTTAAACTTTACAATTAATCTGTTAAAAACGAGACATTTAAATAAAGAAAGATAAAAAAGAAAGGAAACAAAAATGAAGAAGAAAATTGTGTGAGTCTAAACCAATTTCCAGAGCATAATCCGAAAATCAGAGCATAATCTAATCAATGTAACAAGTCTCTGCTTTGGTCTCTGCTTGATAGCGATCAGAGCGAATTGGTAAAGTGTTCACTGGAGAAAGTTATGATTGAGCCATTCCCTCACTACCTCACTAGTGAAAACCATTTCTATCGCTCGTAAAGTAAGATGCCATAATTTACGCGATATCAAATTACTTCACTGGTATAGAAATGTACTATTTCGACTTCACTCAGTTGACAATGCGAATGGGAAACTCAGAATATTCAAAACATTTCGATAAAATTGTGTAGCAGCAGCACTACCAAAAGTTCGGACGAAAGCGCTTGACGTTTTGCTTCTGTTTGAATGCCAAAGGTTTTCCATTTTTGGTGGGCATTTCCCCTCTAACTGGGCTTCCCAGTGTACTCTCTGGTTTTCTCTCTGCGCATGCACATTTTCAAAACGGAGACGTAAACGGAGTGGCTTCGATTGAAGCTTTAAGAGGTCAAGGTGCTGAAATTTTTGGGTCTCCGACTTCACCCTAATCCTAACACCGTATAAGCTGGAATCCATTTACGTTTTGTTCATGCGCAGAGAGAGAATACCTTTTCTCTGCGCATGATCATTATTAAAACGGCGAGCTTAACGGTCTACTGCGATTCCAGCATTGTGCATGAATCGCACTTGCTCCGTTTACGTCGCCGTTTGGAAATTGCGCATGCGTACCTCCCTCTGAGCATGCGCAGTTCCTAAACGGACAGGTAAACGGAGCTAGTGCGAATGAGCCATTATGGAATCATTTACAATACTCTCCTCGTTTACTTCACACGGAGACGGTAAACCGGAGATTTTCTTTTCGAGTGGGAGGGGTCCATGTGTCAGGTCAACCGCTCAACAGAAGTCCCCTCTTAATTTCGAACTATATGCTTGAATCGCTGGGCTTGAAGAAAATCAATTTTTGTCAGTATAAAATTAGCTGGGGTAAAACGTTACTCAGAATGCGTCTCTCATCACCTACCTGTGGAAGCATCAGAGCAAAGGACTCATATTTGACTATTGGATCAAATGGAGCCACCATTTTCATCGTGAAAGAGACAAAAAATTTATTTCTCTTGACTCTCTCTTGCTGTGCTTCTTCAAGTATCTTCTTTAAAACATTAGATGAGTACACATACAATTCCTCGTATACAAACATCAAATACTCCTGTGCTCCAGTACAACTGTTGGTATGAATGACATTACACGATGTAATATCAAATGGACTGCAACATGTCATCAAATTTTCTTTCGGCAAAGGAGTTACTTTACTTCGTAATACAGCATCAACGTGTAGCAAACTATCAACGTGTTGGAGTGTTGTCACCATATAAATACACATAGAGAATGTAACAACACAACCCTTACTGTTAGAAGTGGGCGTGCATGAAACGGTAAAGTGTTCAACGGTTTAAATGAATGAAGATGATTCAATTGGAAATTTACAACTTTTTCAAACACCTCAACACTACAACAACATGTGAGATCATAGTGTTGAACTTATAAAGTTATCTGTTAAAATCGTTTGAAATAGAAATGTCAACTCGTCGTGCGATGTACATATATCGAAATCGCACTAGTTCTTTCTCGCACTAATGCCAACTAAGTCTTTTGGTTTTTTGACCATTTTGGTGTACTACGCGATAAAGTATGAAGAAAATCTGGTTCGAAACTCTTATCAAACTGAATTTACACATTCAGGGGACTTCCATAAATTATGCCAGTGGCAGGAAAATCCGAAATAACCAAGAATTTGTTGCCTTTTCTATTGTTCTAAGGAGGAGGGGCGGCTTTAAAATTGGAAGAAACTATTCCGTGTGTAATTCCGTGTGTAATTCCGTGTAGTGTGTGCACATTTCTGCGAACATTTCGAGACTCCATTACTGCCGTAATTTGCCAGAAAAACAATATCTGGAAGAGAAACAAAAGAATTCTTTTGTTCCTTTTGCAGAGATTGTGTTTCTTGCAAATTACGGCAGATTAGATAATGCATATAAGCTTCAGAACTCACAGCAGCTGTTATGAAATGTTGAGAACTCATCTGGATTTGCAAAGAGCCTGCTTCAACATTGGAGCCTTACATAGAACGAGTACCTTGCATCAGTGAGGCTATATACTGCTGTGGAGGCCACCTCGACCGCCATTTTTTACATATAAAAAAGAATCCACCCAGAATCCAGAATGAAATTGTCAGATTTAAGAATCCATTGACTATGAAACGTTTGACGTTTTCATAGTGTAATCCGCATATCTGCATCGAGGTGACCTCCACAACAGTATATAGCCTTGTGCATCAGTACCACTTCGATGAAAGTCAAAATAGTCTTCAAATATCCGAACATGTTGAGTGAGGTTAACAATTTTATAAACCGAAACCATTTGACTTACGAAGTAGTTAGCTTCGGTGCTGGACAGAAATTGGTTAGCTAAGATTGTACAAAGCTCATACTAAGATTGGTTGGTTGAAAGGCTCATACAACGGAACCAAAGCATCTATCTTTACGGAAAAAAAACGCAAATCATTATTATGATTTCAACAAAATGGTTTCTGCCACTGTTTCGATCTGATGAAATGATATAAAAGGCACCAAATAGATGCCTTTTGCACT
>JANTFA010132882.1:509-13379 GCA_026413405.1 Phytosciara flavipes | reverse complement strand
TGTAAGCAATTTTAACAAAGGATGAGTTTGAATAAACTGAGTTAAAGAAACATTGCAGGGTAGTTCTATAGACACCTTATTATATACCGTCCTCTACTCGTACGGGTCCCCCTTATGTTTAATACTACAATTGCTAGTACTAAGAATTTGAAAGCATTCAGAGTGTGGCAGTTAACATATTTGAATAAAAATTTAAAATGAAAACGACAAATTAAACGATTTTTATATCGAAACCAACGAAACCGGCTTGACGCTTTGTTTCTTGGTTTTTTTTATTCAAAGCAAAAAAGCATGAAATTTATCACTCTTTTACCTTGAATCATGAAAAGTAAAAGGTTGTCTCAACGATGTTTATGTAGAACAGAACATTTGCCATTAAAGAAAAATTGACCATACCGTAAATAAGAGAGACTTGTGGAGACAAAACGAAACCTTATCGATTTTATTCAAAGAAAAAATTTATGTTTTCCTTTCCAAGAAATTCGCAATTTCAACAGCTACTTTTCGTGACCTAAGACATTAAAAAAATTCATTTAACCGACGTTGAACTACCAACCAGGTATATTCATAAAATGTGTAACAATCATTCAATTGCTCCATATAACTTACGAACGAATCTTTTATACTCGGGTGTGTATTGATTCAATTCAACATACCTTTTGCTTATAAAAATTGTGAAAAATTTGTGTCCATAAAATCCGAGATATATCCAAGAAACAAACTCCGTTATCCAAATAAAAAGTGAAGGTAAACAAATTAATAATCCATGTCAAACGTTCACAGAACGCTGAAATTGTATTCAAACAATAATTTTGGAAACAAAAATGTTAACGAGTTACACTTTGGATGCCAAACGCTTAACCGATTTAAAAAGCGAAACACATTGAATATTAAGTCGACTGAACGAGATCTCACAAAATGTCGTTGTACACACCGACTATACGAAAACTGAATGAAAGTCCATTTAACATTCAAAGAACAGCCGCGTTTGTATGTAATAAAGCATCTAGACTAAACTTCCTCACCACACACAACGTGTATAGCCTAGCCTATCGTCGGTTCCACGTTACAATAAAAACTGAACCAACGAAGTTTCCATCATTCTGTATATTTCGCTGAAAAACACACTATTTCCTCCTCCTCCTCTACCCATCATGCATGCATTTGGCTTTTTTTTGGTATTACTTGCGGTTAAAGGTATACAACAGCTGAGACTCTCTGCGTGATGTATACGTATAATACCATGTTCTTAAATTGAGTGCAAAGCATTGTCTGTTGTAAATATATATAGAAATGAAGTTGATGGTGATATTGTCTTGTGTGTGAATAAAATTGAAACAAGACAATACCATCATGCATAACGACATTTGATTAAACAAATTTTTTTTGCTGTACTAGGGAGGTAATGTGGACTTTTACATCCTAAGGAAAACTCGCTAACTCACTCGTACAGCACAATTGCATAATTATACTCAGACTTCGCATGAAAAGCTTGGGACAAGCCCCATTTCGATAGTGAGAGACAGAGAGAGAGGGACATTCTGTGATGCTACGAATCCTATTGCCTGCAAGCGTGGCTCAGACATCCAATAGTCCTTCTAGCCCTCACAAGTCCATGATGTTGTGGTCAAAGCACAATTTTCTTTAAAATATATGTCAATGACATGCCATCTGTTCAGGGCTGAACCGCCACTCGGCATGTTAGAAATTATATGCTACAGTACTTAACAACTACCTCAACTGCCGAAGCTCGGTATACTAGCATTTGGACTAACTACTAAATTCATCTCCATAAAATGTAGTCAACGATCAATAAAGTTACGAACAACGAAGAACTGTATCCTACCATCCCTTCTATCAGTTGAACATTTGCATTTACTCACACATGTCTCCACACAAGAGCACCTCCACAAGAGTCGCTCATTCCTTAGGACATGCTGCTCAGCTCGTGCAAAGGTGACCAGACGGGCGTTTGTTGTTCCCTAAAGTCGTTGATGAGTTTCAGCATTTTCTGCAAGGGTACTTCTGCCGTAGTGCGAGATCGGATATGGACCGATTTTCGATTGTTCACTGAATTTTCAAACTATCTTCACGTGGCAGCACACACCTGTGATACAAACTCTCGGAAATTTTCCGATTAAAAACGTTCGTGATCCAAAGGAATTTATCAACTTTTCCAGATATTTGATTAATGTTTTCTCCTGTACTCAGGCACCTCCAAAACATCCGTCAATATTAGCAAAAACATACACACAAAACATGCAATGTTGGCCTTCATAGCCCTCTTCGGATAGGACATTGCCAATTACTTCCCTTGACTTGTATAGTAATCTACTATTAAATTTTGAATGTAAAATGCGTTTTCGTTACTTGTGATATTTCGAAATCAACGTATGGGGGAAGCAGTTCAGCTTGCTGTTTGCTGATATCATGACCGCTAAAAGTTTCATAATTTTTTATGGTATCCATCACCTGACTGTAACCGTTAGATTCTCTTCCATCGATATAAATTTTGGTTCATTATAAGATGTATCAGATGGTTTGGATTTTATTGAAAATGTAAGTTGCGTTAGCGGTGATTCTCAAAATAATACTTAATCATAGAAAGTTCATAACGGACACGACATAACAATTGAATTCAGGCCGAAATTTCGAAAAATTGTTGCATTTTGAACAGATAATTTCGTTTGGAATATAGATTATACAGCGAGAGTGGTACTGTGTTTACAATCGTGCTAACATAGTCCGACTATTCTGAAAACAAGTCTTCGAACAGACTTCATGTTCAACTAGCTTAAATTTACGATTTTCCAAATCTGGATTGTATTACTTCAAAAGCAAGACAAAAACTTCTCATCAACAATTTCAACGTTACATATAAGAATATGGGAATTCTAAAACGGAACAAATAACACTTTTTATACTTTTCGGGGCGTCGTCCCAAAAGAATTTTGGAATTTGCCTCAGTATACTGTACTCGGTGCGCCTGGAAATAAAATTGCTTTACTAAACAAGATCAAAACTGAAGCATGTAAAAATGTAAGAATCTAGTTAGTATTCTAAGCAGACACGCAAAATTGTCTCTTTGCCAATGTGGGCTAGAGACGGACGCATTTTTCACCTGTATATATTCAGAGAAAGTATAGAATTGAATTAAACAATTGAGGAAGATAACCATGACATCAGCCGGGTAATTTAATAAATTGTATGTGTTTTTAACGTGATGTACCGTGTTCCTCATGGAACTTTTTTATAATTCAGAAAAGACTGTAGCAGCCGCTGAGATGACGTAGCTCGAGTACATATGCACGAATCCATTTTTCAATGGACACCGATATACGATTTGGATTCCATTTGCTTCTCGAATTATTCGAAAAACACCGAGCGGCCACAGTCCAACGACTGTCACTAACTCTATGTTTTACCGAAATTTTATTTGCCTTTAAAATGAAATGAAAAGTGAGTTTACTCAAGGCAACAATTGCAACAAGTCACAATCATCCGATTTTAATCCCTCCAATTTTGTAAACAATGTTTGTGACTTTGCTAGAGAGTTGCCTTGGTTTACTTGATTTATACACAGAAAACAATTAGGGCCGAGAAAGGGCATCAGTCCATAAGTGCCCTACTTCAATTCCGTTCGATTAACATTCTATTCGCACATCATTTGCCGTTCAAATGAAGCCAAAACTACGAAATTCGGACCAACTTTGAGGCATCTGGCTCATGCATTTTTTCTTGGATTGGCATTGTCAGTATCTATGATTTGCTCTTATCTCTACACTTCCAACGTGTATTTTTCCGTAGATAGGCATGAGCCGTCCAAAAATGTTCATCTTCGAACTTGACCTCACAAATTCAACTACCTTTCAGGGGAAGAAATGATTGAAATCGGATTTGATTTACTCATGTCATTGACATGACAGACGAAGAGACATACGGACCATATAGGTGCCGAATCGACCATAAAGATTCGGAACCTACATGCATCTCCGCAAATGCCATGCCTTTACCGTCTGGCGTCTGACTCAAATTCCGTTTGTGACAAACGGCACATCAAATCTAATAGCCCTTTGTACTTCGTATGGGGCGAAAAAGTTGCTGTAGCAGTTTTGCTTCGTGATTTTTCCAATTTGTACCAGAAAGTGAAGAAGATTGTCAAAAGAAAACCCATTGAAAAGTGCAAAGACAATGCACTAACGCACCGATTGTCTAAATTTTGAAATGAATTGAATGTTGTTATGTAAACACATTTATTCCGGTTTATTTTAATTAACGAATTTGCGATGTTTGTTTTATTTGTTCGCTTGTTGGTTTGTTTCTTTTCTTTTTGTTTCAGTTAAATTCAATTGTATTTCGATTTTGTCCTAGTGAATGACTTTCAATCAAAAATGATTGTCGTGATGGACGCTATTCTTCTGTTTCCTTGTTGTAACGTGACTAGGATAATTATGATGCAATATGTAACCCATTTTAAAATCACTGAAACATATTATAGTCAGTCAGTCAATGCTTCCTTGTAAATGTTCTGCAAATACACCTCGAATAGATGCATCCCGTTCGTCTCTATGGACGGATGTCTTAGTAACTGTCGGTAACTCCGACGCTTCGAATAGTTGTGTCTATGTAGAGGTGAAAAACAAATTAGGAATTCTTCTTTGTTCAATGTCTGATACTGTTCCTTTGATGAATTTATATTGTATGTCTCTGTGGGAATTCGAGTTTATGTTTGCATCGACACATGCAACTCTATCTGTTCTACTCTCAAATCTTTACGATTTTATCGAAGAAACCATCTCTTACAGTTTCAAAAACGACTCCATAAATGTAACTTGAAGCACCAATTCCAATATGGCCCAACATTCTTCACGTTACCTTCTACCTAAAAACATAGACTTTGCTTCCACAACGTCGAATTCGAATATCTGAGTAAGGGCCAACCTTCTGTGGTCACCCCAGATGCCAGATGGAGCAATAAAAAGAAAATGTTCGTCTGTCATCACAATAACTTCCATTGAAAGGTAGTCAAAATTGTGAATTCAAGTTCGAAGATGGGAATTTTCGAACGGCCCATGCCTGAGTTAGGGCCTTTCGAGTGTTTTTGAGCATCTCTACCGAAAAATGCATGTTTTGAATGTAAATAGAACAGCAACGACTAGGAACTGACGATACCTAATCAGGAAAGAAAAGTTTATTAAAATTGGTTTGATGAATCGTGAGCTAGAGGCCTGAGAATGAGGGCATGCAGTGCCCTAAATGTTTTTTGCAAATAGGTCAAGTAAGTTTCATCCGTTTTTCGTCATTTCGGTTCATCCAAGGTTGCAGTGTATTAATCGAGTAAATTTTGTCCGGTTTTCATAAACTTTTTTTTTTGTTCGAGAGATAATGAAAACCATGAAGCGATTACCTAAGAGGATGAGCACCAGCCGCCTAGTGTTTTTTTTGCCTATATTTTGAGGAGACTTCATTCTGGTGAATTTTTTAGAGTTTAATTTTCAAATTATATTATACTTCGTACGGGACGTTCAAAGTTGCTGTAAGCAATTTGAATCAAACGTAATTGAGAGGCGTCGAGGAAGAATCGAAAATTCAGTGTTAAAGAGTCGTTTCAAGATTGAGGTTTCTCTTTTTACAAATAGGTAGCTATAAGCAGCCTCTATATACCAACGCACTCATTTCTCTCGGAAATCCTGATGCACTACACTCGTACGGGTCACTCCTTATGTTTTACAAAGCAATGTTCAATTCGCCGAAGGTACAGAGATTACCATTGAATGTCAAAGTGAAACACTAAATGTGTCCGTCTCTTCTACAGTCACAAAACATATCTACCAACCTTCACCATTTTGCCAGGTTTCCTATCATAGTTCGCAGTAGAAATTACTAGAAACTTCAATTTAAAGTTCGCACTCGAAATTTTTAAAATGCGAATCGATAATTTGAATCACATATTCGAAAGTGAACCGGAAATTCCACTACATTGTTTTCTATTGTTCATACCCGCAAACAAACTAAACCTCACTCTCTTCATGCCAATACTATGAGTTTGCTTGTGGAAAAATTTGAATTGTTATGTGGCGAAGGTTGTGGCTTAGAAGTTTGATAATTGAGCACTATACTGTGACACTGTCGTGTTTCATCGGCCTGCTAAAGAGATGAGTAGTAGCAGTATGTAAACAACTTTCCAATTTCTTAAAAATTTAATCAACAAAATGAATTTTCAACTACAGTCCCAGTGTAACAAATTAGCTATTTAACAAGCCGGAAGAAAATGTACGCAACCAGAACCACCAATGATGCTATTCCAATTTTGAACAGTGCCACCCGGCCAGCACCTTCCACACTCGACACAATTTCGTTATTCAATTCGAATACGATTCTACTCTCCTTGATAATTGCGTCCTTAATTTCATCGTCCCATTCGTTGCCCAGATCGTCCACCAACGCTCGCATTCGTTTCTTCAAGTCACCAATGGTGTACCCATCTTCAAAGCTGGTCACCGCGCATCCTCCACCATCATTACTCGACACAATGTTGTTCATCAAATTTCGTTTCTTTTGTAAAATCTGACCACCAGACAGCAATCCCATGTACAAATGATAGACGTAGGCGATTAGAAGCTTGTGGTTTTTGCTTTTGATTTCTTGCAAATGATTTAGATATTTGTGGACACTTTCGCGAACTGAATATTCCATTTGCCAGTCTTCACCCAAATAATAAGTCAAGTCGGATTCGAATGCTGCTGTGCGATGGTATTCAAGTGGGAGCCATTCCAGTGGTGTATTTTGCTCAAGATAACGAAATATTTCGTAGAAAATTTGTAGTCCATCCGCCCAGACCTTGTTGTCCGACAAACCTGTTCAATTGAATGGATGATTCATGGTATTTTGTGTAACGAATATGTTATCTAATGGAAATTACCGAAAGCAATTTTTGCATTAACTAAAGCATCACTGACTTTATGGATGTCTCTGGTTGCCTTCCTCATTTGCTTGGAAAAGCTTAATGTTTCGTTCACTAAACTGTCTCCCATTGTTGTTGTCTACTTTGTATTTTCACTGAATGAACAAACAAAAGTCGTAGTATTTTTAGACAGACTGTATGAATTGAATCGTAGAATGACAATAAACTTGTTTCTTTGTTATCAACAATATAAATGACTTTTCCGTTGCACTGTTTTTGTTTACCATTAGAAATGTCACTTCATACGTGCGATGGTAGCGACTTTAAGCGACAATGTTTTGAATTACGTGTGGTATACACATCGGTTTACACTCTGTTCACCTATATACAATAGAACTACCAGATGGTTGTTGTTAAATTCACTTGACTACAGTAGGTTAAAACAAAGAAACTGAAATAATAGTTAGTTTACATTGGATGCTGCGAAAGTAATTCATTAAATGATGAAACTATTTTGTGACTCAGAAGTCTGTTTTTTCGGTAACTATCTTTCTGAAAAGTGTATTGCTTGCCTATCCGAGCCGAAGGAGAGGTATGAGGTGTGTGACTCAAGGTTGTTTACAACAGGTTAAGACACCCACGAAGGCAGGTGGCACACAAAATTGAGAACGAACTCATTACAGATAGTATGCAAAGTCAACTTGATGAAAAAATTTACAAAAATTTATAAGCAGATGTCACCACTAGAAAATTTGGGTGCCACTGTCTTCGTGATCATCTCAGAGGTGTCTTAACCTGTTGTTAACAACCTTGTGTGACTACACTCGTTGAAAAACAGTTACCGACCAAGTACTGTTCAACTTTCGAATAGAACATGCAGTAAAAGAATTATTTGCACACCAATAATGGGCGGTCAGAATATCTACGTTGTCGTCAAATCTAAACGCGAGCTAATTCGGGCTTTTAAGTTATTTTCTGAGAAAGTTGCGTTCTGATGAGGATTTGTTGAATGACATTTCTACGGAGGAAGGTGCAATACTTTCTCTCCCACATCGTTTATGTTTTCGAAAACGGTGTGACGAAGTAAAATTTTCGTTTCCAGGAAAAAAAACGGTTATTTGCACCATGCACATCGGAAGGACGTTGTGCTCACCTATGGCATAAAAAAAAAGAAATTCCTACTCGAGCGGGATCGCGTATGATTAACCTTTATTTTACACGAAACAAAATAGTTATAGACTCATCTGTTATGCGGATGAGAAAATAAATCGTGAGAAAAATTTTAAAAACATCAATTCACCATACCATTTTTGAAGACAGTGGCAGTAGTGACAGTATGTAGGCAATGAAAGTATAAAACAGGTATGGTCGAATGTCAAACTTTGTATGGAGCGGAGGACATACCGACTTCTTATAAGCAAACTCACATCCCATGAGAGGTGAATTTGTTTATATGAAATCGCTATGTTCTCCAGACCATACCTGGTTTGAACGTTCATTGTATGTAGGTACTTCTATTTTGTCCAAACGCCTCCACAGAGAAAATGCTGCTCCACTTCTCACTAGAAATGTCATTTGATCAATCGTGTCAATCGTCAATAGCTTTTCCCATGGCCTGAGGAATTTCTTGCCGAAGTGATTCACAATACGAAATTTCCCTTGTACGAAAACCATATTGTGAATGACGCCGGCGTGAAATTCCTATTATACACGAGGAGAATATCCTAGCAGCCAGATTATGAGGGTGAGTTTATCCCACTGAGATATGGACTTGCCGGTTTTGTTTAAAAATTACCGGGGGTTAAGTTATCCGCTAGAATATTATGTTTATTTAATAGCTTTATAGTCGAGATACACGTTATTAACGGCCAAATAAAGGAAGTCCTTCGGTTTTACAATTATCGGTTCGACCGTTCGTGGATTTACACTAATTTCAAAATTGCTTACGATGGTAGCAATAGCCGCTTTGATTTGTAATGTAGAAAATCGCATGCCTAAACACATTCTATGTCCATGACCGAAGGGGAAAAATAAACCTTTGTCGCGTAACATTTTCAGGTCAACCGATTCGAATCGATCTGGATTGAAAGCTGTCGGATTGGGAAAGTAGTCCGGATCATTGTGGATGGAATAAATTGGTATGTGTACCACAGTGCCCTTCTCAATGGTAACTGGTTTGCCATCGTGATTAATTAGTTCAGTTTGTTCGGTGCATACTTTCATCACAACGAAACCAGGTGGGCTGATGCGTAGGGTTTCTGTAAAGCAATCGACGATATTTTAGTAAAAAAAATTTATTTGTGAGATAAATCCAATTGCTTTACCGTTGAAAACTTGGTCTAAGTATTTCAAATTGCTAAGGACATCGAAGTCTAGAGTTACGTTACATTCTGAAATCTCTTGACGCAATTTGGTTTGACAGTCTTTGTTCTGTGCCAGTCGATAGAGCGCACTATTTTTCAAAAGTAAATTACATTAACTGCAGAAAAGGAACATATGGGACATTAGCGAACTATAAGGAAAATGAAATGCGACTCATTTAACTTCGCTTCTAACAGACTGACTATTTTTTTGATTTTCATCTATAAGAAAAGCTCACATTAACACCATCATTTGAAACGTAGGGTGTGTTTAAATAAGATCTAATTGCTGAAAGAAAATTTCTTTCAAAGAGAGTACGAAAACTCTCGTCAATTCGAAACGAAGGTAAATGAACTGAATTTAATTTTCTTCTAATTAGCTAGCCAGTGTCAATGTTTGCTTTCTACGCTTAACGATTCAAGCAATGCCGATTAATTTAAATAAAGCTTTTCTGAAAAAGCTTCCATTCTCTTGGTTAGCTTGGTTTTAGTCGATATACAACGAAGGCAAGTACACCATTTACTAGCACTGCGTTTGCTACGAAAACGACACGAGAAAGAACAGAAGATAATACGTTGAATCTCTTCTGTCTTTTAAAGTAGCTCGTAACTCGTATTTAACGCAATTCTCGTGAATAGTGTATTTGCGCGGCACAACTTACTGCGTCAAAACAATGCTCGACGTTTCGTAAGCATCCAAAAAGAATGTTATCGAATGAGCCGCAACATCGACGGTTTCCAGATTCCTTTTCTCCTTCAATTTTAGCAAAAAACTCAAATAATCGTCTGGCTTGTCGACACTTCCATTCCGTATTCTAATGGCTGTGTCAGTTAGATTTATGAAGTATTGATCGACATCAGAAGCCAAAAATGGCATCTCGTAATATTTGAAGAGAAAGGGAAAAATCGCTTTGAATGTGATGAACCACAATTTCCAACTCGATGTGGCAAAAGCTTTATGGGCAACATGCAAAAATTCGGAATCTTTATCGTCTATGGCGTTTGCTTCTAGTCCGTACGCAACACTGCAAATCACATCGGCTGTAAATTTGGCTGTAATCTTTCGTTCAAAAAATTATTTTTCCTAACTGTCTTACGTTCCTGATTTCAATTTTACCTCTTTTGTATCGATCAATTCTCCTTCAGTAGATTTAAGAAATTTAATCAATTTGTTGCACATTCGATCCACAATCGGATACGTTTGCTTCGTCTTTAAAAACGTTTAAATTACCTATACTGAGAAATATTATTCTTTGATTAAATAACCAAAATCACAAACCTTTAACGTTGTAAATGCTGGTGAAATGTCCGCTCTGTTGTCTTTCCATTCTTGATCGTGAAGAATGAATGGGTTTCGCATAAAAAGGCGAGCATTTTTCTTATTATACTGATTGCCATCCGAAGACACGATCAAGGAAATAAAATTATTAAAAAAATTATTAATTTTGAGTAGCCTCATCGAATAAAAAGCGCTCAGGCTAAGTTGAATATCTCGTATGATGATGAATAAAAGTGCCTTGGGCTGGGTGTATATCCCATGTCGAATGGATGAATGGATGGATGAATTTTCAACGCACTTTTTGTCAATTTAACGCTAATGCAGTCTGGATCTAGATTTCAAATACAACTATCGGACAGATTGATAGAATAAATTGTGCAGTAGACGTACTGATGGATATCATAATTGATCCGCATCGCACTGATTACGGACTGTGCGAGCCTGTTACTAATATGTCGAGAGTTTTCAATCGATTTTTATTCTTTCTTAAGATCCATAGTTTGGATGGAGTAACGCGCTACTCATTTCGATCCATGGTACGCTATATGGAACTTCTGCCCGGTTCTTATCACTCTACAACACTAACACACTGGCCGCTTAGTTATGAATGGAAGCGATTGCTATGTGCACCTATGCAATCATGACGATTGATTTGAATTGGGATTATTATGTTATCAGTTAGCCGTTAAAAGCCCCATTGATAAATAAGGTAAAATAAAAATAAAATTGAAGGAGTTGGTTTGTTATCAAGGAAAAAAAAAGCGAAAAAATTACTTACATTTGTGTAGTTGTTTTCAAAATATTTGAATTTGGCAACAAAAACTTCGTTAACCAATTTCGGATCTAAGATCAAAATCTCAGGATTGCGATATGTGTAAATACCTACGAAAGGAGATTTATGGCGAAACGCACTGAAAGCAATAGGTCCAATAGGTCAGTTGCACCGAGTACTATTTCAAAAATGTTAGTCGACTGTAATTTACCGATAAATTTCGTCAAGTTCGTATACAAAATTCCGTAAATAGACGGCTGATTTTGGAAATGTCCCAACAATTGGCCTCGGTTTTGGTCCAACGATATCACGACTTCGCCAGTAATTGTAATTCCAAGTTAAATATAGATAGAAAGCTGTTCCAGTTAAACTTAACAAAAGTAGCCACAACATGGTCAAGTTCCATTTGCAGTCTGCGGAATAACATGTTCACCTTGTTTTCCAGGCGATGATTCGTGTTATCTTACAGTAGAATAATATCATATTCAATAGAGTGAGGGGGACTCTACTCATGGTAGAGAACATAGAAAAGTCACAACATTGCATCAGTCAGTGCGCAGCTCTTGAGTAGTAACCATCTCTGCTGGCAGGTGTTTCGGTGGTCAACTACCAACTATTAAATTTGATATTTCAATATTAAATATGAATGTCCAGTTATCTTTGTGTATTTGATTAGCCTCCTGGTATTGGTTTGTCCATATGTAATATAGTTAGAAATATCAACTATCGAAAACTATTTATACGTCGGCCAGTAAAAAAATGAGCATCGCCTCTCAAGACGGACTGACGGAAAAACCGTCACAATTTGGTATTTTTTCAAAGAAAGAAACCTAAAAACCTAAAAACTTTGGGAAGCAGTTAGGAACTAGGAACCATACTAAAGCAACTTAGCAATTTTACCACACTACATTCCTATTGCCATTTTCAATAGAATTACTTTAGTGATCAATGTGAAAGTAACATTTATCTATGTGTAAGATGTTTCATAGAGTTACATTTCGCCCTTTGAAGATGATCGTCGCTTACCATTGTAAACGAATTTTGCTGGCTGTCTTGCTCGTTGTTTTTCAGACTCATACTGACAATATTGAGAATCCCAAAATTCACAACAATCAAGAAAAAGTCACGACATTTAAGAAGAACCTGAGGAAATAAAGAAAAGTCTCGGAAGTCGCATAAATTTTGAGACATCCACTGGATTCAAGAAGAGTCAATGCAAGTTATAGAGTCGAAGCATACAGCGTTTTTGAAAGTAGTTTCCCCCTCGGAGCAGTGTTATCTCCACTGACGAATTTACAAAATATTCATTTGTTTGTGTTTTTGAACATTGATAACTTAAAGGCCACTGTGCCCAATAACAATTGTTTGCATTAGATTAATTCCCTTGACTGTAGTCAAGGGTATATGCACCATAAAATCATCTTAATGTCTGTCACCAGAAATTAGCAAGAAGTCCACTATGAATTTTTAGACCAAAGTTGTGGTCGAAATAGTGCTATTTTCGAGGCCTGGTCAAGGGTTATCACATATACTATCGGCGGTATTGCTCGCAGAT
>JANTFA010132871.1:0-13380 GCA_026413405.1 Phytosciara flavipes | reverse complement strand
GACGTACACCAAGGCAGCTATCTAGCAAAGTAACAAACATTGTTTACAAAATTAAAGGGATTGAAATCGGACAGTGTACCTTGAGAATATTCTTACAGTGCTATACAGTTTTTCAATATTCTCAATGCACACTGTCCGATTTCAATCCCTCTAATTTTGTAAACAATGTTTGTTACTTGGCTAGCTAGCTGCCTTGCTATGACACACACACACATTCAAGAAGATTTTTTGTTCCAGCTGCTGTTTGACATTGCATATCTACGCTTTATTATATCAATGATATAATCTGATGCAGCACTAGAAGAACTTTGTTCAGTGTTGGGACTTGCGTCACGATCGCTGTACAAACACGATTTAAGATTTCATTCTAGACTCACATTTCCAGAATTCTTAAATATCATTTTAAATGGGTGTGTAGGCATATTGCGTAAAAAAGTGGAGATGGTCGATCTAACGCTATGTTGAATAACCGCCAACTCGCTATGTAATTTTCTTAGAAAAGTATTAGTGAAAATTCGACCACCTAGAATTTTCAGTTCAAGTTTTTTTTTTGTAATTCCTATGACGGATAAAATTTCTTCCAACTAATTTGCGATTGATTCATATACCACGGGACTTTACTTTTTTAGGACAATAGGCTTGTTCAATCCGAATTCATCAGGAAACTTTAACAAATGTTTTTAATTTCTAATCTCTTTGGTACTGTTGTTAGCTTTTTTTTATCTCCTCCAATTCATCATTGTTCCAAACTGAACATGGGCAAAATATTACAAGTTACGAGTTAAATATAGATAATGAATTATTTGAATCACTTTTCATTAAAACAAAATATTAGAATTATATTTAGATAATCGAAATTAATCTCGTGTTTCTGATTTTCCATTGTGATTTATCACTTTAGACAGGTACGGTATCACATGAATTGCGATTGTCCTCAAAGTTTGCAAAGTGTACAAATAGTTAAGTGCAGAAAGATGACATTAGCGAATTATAAGGAAGTTGAAATTTCATTTATTTGGATTCGTTCCCATAATAATCTTACAATCTAAACAGGGCCGTAGCTAGGGAGACCAATTAGAATCCCTGAGTGATGGCAAACCCTAGCTGACAAATCAGCAAATCAGTCCCGGAAGTTAGAGCCCATAGAGTGAGCTTGAGTTAAGCTACTCGGTCGTACAGTGAAGGTAGAGTTTTTGTCGATATCTCGAGTAAATTTCATCCGATTTTCTTAAACTTTTTTTGTTTAAAAGGTAATGAACACCGTAAAGTGGTAATACTGTTTTCGATGACATAAGAACAGCCGCCATTTTGGATTTCTGTGTTTTTTGGCTATATCTCAAGTAAATTCAACTTGACTTTGATGAATTTTTTTCGAATTGGACTTCGTGCGGGACTATCAAAATTGCTGTAAGCAATTTTAACAAGGACTGAGTATAAATGGAATGATAAAAAGATGCAATGTTCCAAAGCAGTTCTAAGATGTCTCCTAATAGACACCTAGCTAAAACATTCCCAACAAATCTTCAACGCTCACCTCGATATTGTGGTATTTTATCCACATGATTTCGTTCGCACGAGTCTCTGTATAATTGGCCGAGTCCAAGTTGGATTAACCATCTTGAATCGAATCGGATTTTATAAAGTACTTTAAAATTGTTTCATTGAATTAAACTGAGTGTTGTTTCGTTGCTTGAAGTGTTCGGTGGCAGTCCTGTTAGTGCAATATGAAGTCATTAAAAGGCGTTTTCGATCCGTCAAAGAAAAAACGACTTGAATACCTTCGAAAGAACGAAAGTCGCGCTTCAATTGTGTCCACTGTGTCGAGGCTGTCCATTGGTGATATTACTGAGGAATCGCTATCGGAATGGAAAAATCTGCCCAGAGAAATTCGTCACGATCCGAGTTTAGACTTGTTTAAACGAAAAAATGATCAGATAAGATCTGTAAATGGTAATAAAATTTAAACATTTCTCGGCTGCAACCCAAATAAAATTGTTAATGAAAACAGGCGGAAGAGGGACACCAGATCGGCAGGACTCAATTACCGAAGAGAATCAAAAAGGAATTGACATTGAAAATAACAATGTGACTGGACAAGCAAATCAAGAGTGAGTGTTATTACTCATTTGGTAAAGTTTACGTTGCTTTCTAGAATGCACTAGAATTTCTGAGAATCTGAATCTGCGTTGAGGAAAGCATAATGGCAGAGGGTGGTGATAACTTGTTTTTAACAATTACTTGAGGCGGAGATATTTTTAAAGGCTGAGATCTGACGCTAACTGAAAAGATCTATAGTGGGAACCAATATAGGCACCAAGGAGTTCTTTCTGACGGAATGAACCATAGGACAATGACAAAATTCGTGTCAATGAGAGCATTTGAGTAGCATTCTAATGGAGGAAATCGACGTGTGACGAACACGAGACTTGTGAAAAATTCTATTTTTACTCTAAAAACGATTCATGTTTTTAGTATTTTGAAGTAAACGAAGTTCGTTACGAAGTTGAGTGTCATGGGATAACGAAATTTCAAAGTTACATAATTGCTCGTTAAGTCTTGTGATTAAAGGAAATGAATTGTAAAACATACATTTCCATGGGACTTAGATAGATTTAGACGAAATGTTTACGAAGCGTAGCACTACCGGAAGGTTAAATTTGAATTGCTGCAAAGCAGCTCCAAGCGAAAGTGTGACCGTAGTCAGCTGTCAAGTCAAATAGGGAATACTAATTTATAAGAAGAGGTATTCTTTTCTGAATTTCAAAGTCGACACTGTTCATTTGATGACTCATTTTTAAGTCTCCGGATAGGACTTGGTCAGACGCTAGGATCGAATAATTTCATGATATCTGTGGAACGATATAGCCTTCGGAAAAATACTGAAAATCGATGAAACCTTAGTGAATTTTGAGTACGCATGCAGACGTCACAGATAAGTCTTATGATGCGAGTAGTACATACTTGTAACGTAGAAAGTCTCAGAGGCTTGGTGCCAAAGCCGATTTCGACTATCCGACATTTAAAAGAATCCCTAGAAACACTTTTCCAAATTCTTTACAGAGTCAAAATCTGTATAGTACACTTTCCACTTTCAGTACCCTATTGAGAGTACGATTCATGCCTGAAGTGCGTTGATTTCTGTCATTTTACGAGCGTCCGTTCGTTCCCTGTTCCATTAGGGGCCTTTTTCACCCCAAAATGTTTGGAGAAAAATTTCAAAAATGAATGAAGCGTACACTTTCCCGAAACCTCCTCCCCCCACAGAGTGTGCGTAATTTGTGAATTGTCCCTCAAATTATAGAAATCAATTACGCTGACTTGGAAAGTTACAACTAACATTTGTCAGATTGGTTGACGATTCCTTCATCATTTAGATTAAACAATAACTAAAAGAAACGATGGAAATTACCGTTTTTCTTACACGATTCCCCCGAAACAAAGGTGGTGTGAGCGTAAATTTCCCATTAAAATTTATTGCAATTTGTCGGCAGGTCTTTGTAAGTCTCTCCTTTTTTTCAAAAACAGATCGAATGGTCCGACAACGCTGAACAAGCCAGAGCATAAAGTGAGATTCAATTTCAGCTTATTAGTAATGACAAGTGGCTAACACAGATTACTTTACAGACGAATAAATACCTAACTTGGATTAAACTGTCCTTGTTGGTTGCTTGTTGGATAGCGTTCACGTTCTTTTTGATGAGAAAAGATGAGAAGGAGCTTGAAGGTCGAAAACTGGCTGCAGCAGCAGGTGAAATACGTTGTAAGAAAACCATCCAGTTTTTCCAATGACGGAACACTCTGACTTAAATTCAATTAATTTGAAGCATTTGCCTTGCACCACATACCGGTCAATCCTCGAATCAGTCTAGCCTTCGAAGGAGCCTTCCTCAGTGAATACTATGACGAAACAGCTACAAATCAATTATTCTTCTATCTCACACTTGATTCACACAACGGAAGTATCCGAAACATTTCCGATGTGATGCACATTCCCATAACAGAAGATGCCGAATTGGACATTGCCGAGGAATTGGAACGAGAGGCAACGGTACATTTAGAAGAGTCAGACTTTCAGAGCATCACTCAACATGAGTCTACGCTTTACGTTAATCTGTACACCAATTTGACGCAAACGTTTTCAATGAACCTCATATACGATCCTTCGCCATTGGATGAAAGTTTGGGCGTCATATTGGGTGCTGTGGTTTTAGTTGGACTGTACATTTTGATTGTATTTGAATTGGTTCATCGTACTTTGGCAGCCATAATTGGTTCAACAATTGCAATCGGTAGAGTTTCTGTTTCCATTTTCGCGGCAACTGTTTGTAACTAAAATTTGTAACTAGCTATTCTCGCCGCTATGAATGAGAGACCCACATTGGAGCATATAATAACATGGATTGATATGGAGACTTTGCTGTTGCTATTCGGCATGATGGTTCTGGTGGCTATTCTCTCTCAAACTGGTGTTTTCGATTACCTGGCCGTTTTTGCTTTCAAGGTTTTTTTTTAGAATGTTTTCTTGTTATCATTTTTGTAATGTTTAAGCATCGTTGACTTCAGATAACGAAAGGAAAAGTGTGGCCACTTATTATCTGCCTATGTTTGTTCACTGGCATATTGTCGGCAGTTTTAGACAATGTGACGACTATTTTGCTAATGGCACCGGTGACGATTCGATTGTGCGAAGTAATGGAGTTGAATCCTGTTCCCGTTCTCATATTCACAGTAATTTTCTCAAACATTGGCGGCACTATGACACCTGTTGGAGGTACCTAGACCGAATGTGGTTTGAAACTATTTTGTCGTCCTAAATGAGCTAAGCAGTTGAACTTCTGTATGTAAAAGAACACAATTCACACAGTAGGTGCGCTTCAGATTCGAAAAGAAACGCAAACATATTTGTTTTGACGCACAGTTCTCGTACGGTGGTAGCGTTAAATTGACAAAAAGCTCGTTCGAAATTCAAATATTTTTGGCGCACTTACATGCGAAAGTTCTCGGATCATTTAGGACGACAGTGCATTAATCTACTACCAAAATGGAAGAAATTTTATTCTAAAAAAATTCTGCAGATCCACCAAACGTTATGATTGCAAGTAACAGTTACATAACGAACAATGGCATAAATTTCGCGAATTTCACACTTCACATGATGCTTTGCTCTGTAATCGTGATGGTCGTAACCGTATTTCTGCTTCGTTTCATGTTCCGTGATCCACAGTCGTTGAGGTTCAGCGAACCCAAGGCTATTAGAGAATTGAAGCACGAAATTATGATTTGGCAACGAGCAGTAGACTCAATCGGAAATGTATCGAATTCCCAAGATGTTCTACGCAAATCACTTGAAAAGAAAGTCAAAAAACTTAATCGAATGCTTGAGGAGCAATTACATACGACGTCTGAAGTATCGAAAGATGTGTACCAAGCGACACTGCAAGAATTGGAAGAAAAGTATCCAATTAAGAACAAAGTTCTCCTTATCAAATCATGCTTCGTGTTAGTGTTCGTAATTTTGTTTTTCTTCCTTCATTCGGCGCCGTCCATTCAAAAGTTGTCACTCGGATGGACAGCATTGCTCGGAGCAGTATTGCTGCTGATCCTGTACAATCGTGAAGATATTGAAGTTGTTCTTGGACATGTTGAATGGGCGACATTGGTATTCTTCGCCGCACTATTCGTTCTGATGGAAGCGCTGACAGAGCTCGGTCTTATCGCATGGATAGGAGATCAAACTGAAAATATTATTCTATCGGTCGGCCAAAGCTATCAACTTCCAATAGCTATTTTACTCATTTTATGGGTATCGGCTGTTATCGGTGCATTTGTCGACAACATTCCCTTAACAGCGATGATGTTGAAAATTGTCATTTCATTGGCAGAAAACAAAACTCTTAACTTGCCATTGCAGCCACTTGTCTGGTCGCTGGCACTTGGTGCATGTCTAGGCGGTAAATTTTTATTTTTGCATTGCTAACTCAAATAGTGAGACTAAGAATTCTGAATAACGTTTAGGTAATGGAACATTGATTGGTGCCTCGGCGAATGTTGTTGCAGCTGGTATTGCAACGGCTCATGGTTACAAGTTTACATTTAATCAGTTCTTCAAGTATGCGATTCAACATCTACTTTCAACAAAGATTAGAATTTTGAAATTTTGCTCTTTTCTTACAGAATCGGTTTTCCGGTTATGATAGTCAGCATTGTAGTTTGTACGGTGTACTTGATGATTTGTCACATTGCATTCACGTGGCATTAATTTACTAAACCTTGACAAAATTGGATTATATGGCGCTTCAATATGGATACGAATCGTTTTTATGCAAACCTTACCTTACCTCATAAATCTAATGGTTAAAATGTTATTGAGAAAAGAACAGAGACATCAAGGTGAATAAATGAGTGAAAATAACGTGATCTGGACTTTCCGTACCGTGTAACATCGCATCAATCGCATACTAATCACGTCACATGCAAAGCTTGTGAAGCGTTTGAAATTAAAATTAATTGAGATTTTGGCCTCATGTCAAAGTCGACGTAAGCAAGCCTGCTCATAATGATCGACATTGACGCAACCTTCTTAAGCGGAAACGATATTTTTTAAGTGAAGACACAAGCACTTGCGTCACATCTAATCCTGTCAGCGTTTTATGACTTATTCTATTATTTAAGAGTGATATCGCGATCCAGGCATGCTATAGAGCGGTTGAATCGTCTTTCAATGGACAATTGGAATTTCGACAACTTCGACGTAAGACATCATTCTAAGCAGAAAATTGTTCTAATTGGTATGCCTCTAAAATGCACCGAATTTTTTATAAAAATAATTTTGTTCGCAAAAAGCGACCCAAAATGTAGGAAACAATTTGGTGGTTTTGAGTTTTCTAGCCGTCATGTAGCAGTCAGTTCTCACCGGATTTTGTCAGTGACCTAGTTTCAAGTTCATTTGGATCTAGTCCTTTAGATTAGCACTTGGAATGAGCCAGGACGGAGTCACGACAGAAATTTGAGAATTTTGAGTTTTCAATATTTCAGGCAGCAGTTAGTTCGCATCGAATTTTGTCAGTTCCTTCGTTTTACGTTTCTTTGGGTCCAGTCCTGTAGATTAACGCTTGGAATGGGTCAGGACGGAGTCACGACAAATATCTGGTGTTTTTCGACTAAAATTTTGTCAGGCAGCAGTCAGTCCTCAATGAATTTTGTCAGTTCCTTCGTTTTACGTTCCTTTGGGCCCAGTCCTTCTGATTAGAACACATATAGCGTGGGGTCCACATCACGACAAGAATTTGACATGTTGGCGTTTTCATTTTGTCAGGCACTTCATGATTTACAGTGAAAATTTGTCAGGATATGTTTTTCTCGCTCATTTGAGCCAAGGACCAACGATTAGTGCCTTCGGGAGCACGGTCAGCAATCATGACAAGAAGTCGCCATGTTGGGATTTTGAAAATCCGTAGAACAATTTTTTGTCGAGTAGGTCAAGGATAGACCCGGGCGCCGGTTTAAAAATGTCGGCGGCGGCGGAACGCAATTTGAAAAACGTCGGCGGCGGGTACTTCGGCTAAGCCGTTGTATTAGCCGGCGAAGTCAGTCGGCGTAGATAGAATATTCAAAAACTTAAAAAAATTATTCAATTTTCGTCAGTATAGGAAAATCCTCACACTACAGATAATTGCGACTAGTTGAATTTCGGTTCCATGGCACGGAGTAAATACCCAAAAAATTCTAGAAAGCAAAGATAACATTTCAGGTTATTTGAATTTTTGACACCATTCCAAGAAGCCGAAATTCTACTAGCCGCAATTGTGGGCACTGTAAGATCAACCATTTCACCATCAAATGTGGTGTGTCACCCTGACTGACAGAATTTTGAAACAGAAACTTGGTAGTTCATCAATTAATCAAGATTCTGAAGAATTTTTGTGATGCGGCTAACATACGTGATCACTACTACTTGATGGTGGAGCTGAAAGATAAAAGTTAGCCAAGTTTTCCATTTCGGAAGAAATTTTTATAGGCTCGAAGCATATTTGTGAAGCATAAGTTTAGGCTGAATACATAAATATCTTTATCTTTGTATTTCATTCCATTGACAACTAAGTCAAGCAAATGTGTATTCTCTAATGCTGGAAGCAGCGTGAAACGGAGGTCTTTAGGATCAAGTAGCTGAGAAGAACCAGTTCATTCAGCGTGAAAAAGCTCTGTATCTGTTTTCAATTACTGGTGGTGATTTACTCTTCGTCATATGCAACAAACTTAATTGTTGAGTAATAATAATTCCTGTTATATGTTTCCTTTTCTTTGTAAAAGGGTCTGAAGTTACTTTACATTTTGAAAAATATCGGCGGCGGCGAAACCGACTGCTGAATTTTTAAATATCGGCGGCGGCGGCGCACTTTTTTGACACTTTTTCGATTGGCGCACGGCGCGGCTAACGCCGGCGCCCGGGTCTAGTCAAGGACCAGCCTTCATGTTTCGAAACGGTCCCGGATGAGGGTCAAAAATGGTCGCGGTCTCTCGGACGAACGGACTAAACAGTAACGTAGCGGAAAACACTTTTCTCAAAATGATCGTTTGCTTCAAATTTCATACAAACGAGAACTTTTTGAAAAATCATATCTCGGCCAAATCTTAATATGGGTAGGAAGTCAAAAAGTTGCGGCATATATCGTTCCTTGTCCCTAAAAATTTTTTTTTTATTTTTTTGTTGTGTGGACTTGCGTCACGGGGGCTTTCTAACGTGCCCCCATGATTTCAATTTTTTACTTTTTGTGGTGGGACATAGGTCGTTCTAAGGTTTTCTTGGCGGAATCGTTAGGCTCAATGATGAAAATCTTCTGACTTTAATGTATTCACATACAGGCTTAAGAGCTCTACTGTGAACGTTTCTGTTTTTTCGCTTCCTTGGTGATTCCATGAACGCCGCAAGGTGATATCTAGATGGCGGTGCTCTAGATCATAAATTAAATTACGAACCTGTGACATCTGTGATCTCTGTGTGGTGCTGAATTGTACTTCTTTGACATTTCGGGTTTACCGATTTATACGCCGCCTTTCGCTCAGATAAGACAGAACATACACGCTCCAGTACAGCGAATAAAATTTTTCATTATTTCCGTTTCATGAAAACAATCTTGTGAAAATGGGTGATAACGAGGCAACAACATCAGAGCCAACTAGCAAGCGATTGCGTCAGGCTAAAAACGATGCCGAATCATCGGAACTGATCCATTCACAACATAAGGATTCGTTGATGTATTTGAATGATCATTGCTTGCAAAAATTGTTCGAGCATTTGGATATTGATGGCTTGTGCCAAATGGCCAATGTTTGCAAACGATTTCGACAAGTTGCACAGCAAGTGTTCGATGAACATCACAAGGAATTCGAGCTGGAAAACACATTCAAACATTCAACATTCCGTCGTGTACTCAGCCAATTCGGATCACAAATTACAGGGATCGATGCACTTGAAGTCTATGGAGCCGATCGAATCGATCCGGAAGCCATTGCCGAATATTGTGGCCCGAAATTGGAATCGCTGTATTTGAATGGTGCTAAAATCAATTGTGACGTGATGACGCCATTATTTGGTGGTTTGAAAAATTTGGTCCTCGAAATGTGCGAAATGGTTGGCAATGCGAACAGTCTGTTCGCCAATTGTACTCAGCTTGAAACGTTGCATTTCAACACAGTCGATTCTTGCGGTTTCATTGTGAGAGCATATCCAAAACTGAACCGGCTGACATTTGATTGTGGTTTCATGCTCTTGTATCCGACTTTCCTCGACTTATTGGAACTGAATCCACAACTGAAGCATCTTCATTTGATGGCGCAACCCGAAGATCTTTTCATTGAGAATATCGTTCAGCTGGGACGAAATTTGGAAAGTTTGAAAATTCGCCAAGGACTGATGGCTTCCACACCGGAAATTACAACCCGAAGAGGGTTTCTGAAGTTGAGCAAATTGAAGAAACTCAAGCAATTGGCATTGGATGCATGCGATGAGATGTACGCAAAGCTGTTGGGTCCATTGATGGACGCATTCGTAAAAGCCGGAGTGGCACTTGAACATTTGGATGTTCGTGACTTTGAAATCACTTCAAAAGTCATCAAAAGCATTCAACAGATGACATCGATGAAGCAATTATTTTTGAATCAAATTGGAAAAGGTGCCACCGAAGCTGATTTGCTGGGATTGGCAACGAAATTGCCATTGCTATCAAATTTGCAGTTCTATTTTCGCAGTGATAAACGCACTCCATTAACCGTAAGCGGTTTGGCAAAAATGGTTCAGGCTGGTAAGCATCTTGAATATTTGGCATTGGTTGGAGTGCAAAATATGAAGATCGATCGCAAAATCTTCGAAAATCTATTGAAAATTGTCAACGATCGTGACGCAGAAAAGAAGCTCATTGTTGACATAAGCGGATGTCCATCAACATGCGGCTTGAATGTACCACAAGATCTGTTGCAGGCAAACTACAAGCATTTGGAAATGCGATACGAAGGTCAGGATGATTGCGAATGTGAATCCTGCGAACATGAATAAGTAAGTTGCGAGCAACTGACATTGGAAGATTTCCATTCCATTTCAATAATAATGACTACAACTAGCTTTTAAGATCTTTCTTGCCATGTCAGTAATGGTATCGATGTATGTGAACTCTCGGGTTGTCTTGGCTGTTTGATTCTTCCTTTGACCCTTAAATAAAATACTCAAAAACAAGAAAACGTATTAGCTTATCCTTTTTATCCAGCAGAATAGCCCATGCATGGGATGCTGCGGCCTGGACACTTATCTTATATTTGCTAGATAATGCCATTGAACATTTCGCCGTCTAAATCTGCGAAAGCTGCATTAGCCTTCCTATTTTTGTTGGCTGTGGTGATATGTTCGTTTCGTTGAGCGCATTTCCAACATATCTATTCAGTGATATGGAAAAGTCGCTGACGTCATTGTTCTCTGTGTAGCTGTTGGAGTAACTGTTGCAGAAAACGATGATGCAACACTAGATGTTGGAATAGTCCAATGTGATGGCAGAGTTGCTAGTTCATATTAATTGTCGTTCGGGAAAATGTGGTACAGGTGACGATCTCAGCTACAAAACTCCGGCTCATAACTTCCTGCTGCCTTCTTCCTTCGTTCATTAGAATCGGTGTTGCCTGAAATCCTCAACCAGATTCTTTCGCATAGCTATCCCAACGATATGCTTACACATAAATTTCTTCATGAAAACGGGGCAAGTGCAGGAAGATTTTCTCCAAACTTCTTCCCAAATAACCTTCCACCCAATGAAATCACGATTTTTAAACTGGTCGAAAGACACCCACTTGACCAACTATTTCCAATCAACAGCCGTTTTCGTCTCATCGCCAGCTGCAATCATGTAAATTTCAGAACCGACTTCATCGGTTGAGCTTTTCAGTGGCTTGTTCAATCGAACCCACTGATACGTTTTCCTGAACAAATCCAAGTCGACCGTTGGAATTTCGATGACCTTCTTAGCTCCGCTGGTATATTCCGAGGACCACTCTTTGTGCCATTGAAAGAACATATCCATGAATTGATTCAACGGATATCGATGCCGGTAGCTCTTCTCTTTTTTGATGAGTGAATTCCTGGACTCCAACGCGTTGTTTGGGAGACTGAACTCGGGTACAACCTTCGTACCAATTTTGAAGCTCCTTTAGCCAAACACTATCGAAGTATTTCATTTGCAAAATTCGACGTGCTTCTTGTGCTTCTGAAGGAATAGTCTTGCGGCGCGATTGAAAATTTCTGGTGTTTGACAGAGTTGCAGAGTAGAGACGTCAGATAAAATTGCCTTATCGTCTTATCCGCAGTCTTGTTAATGTGTGAAGCGAATTTGCGCTTAGCATCAATCTCTACTCCCAAATATAACATGGGCCAAGTCTCAACTGAATCAAACGCCTTTGCATAATAGTCTAATATAAGATTCTGAAGCTATTCTAACAGAGACGAGTCCCTTGCAGGTCCTAGTGTTCTTAGTTCAAAGGGCAATGTAAGCGCACTTAACTAGAAAAAATTGGGCCCCTGCATAAAGCGGCACCCGCATTGAAAAAAGCCTTAAAGTGCCTCTGATTCTAAGTAATAGTTCTTAACAAAACCTATTATCGAAGGAGTAGTTTCATGTTGATTATGATGAACTTCCGGTGATGTGACCTTTCTCACCACCGTCGTTGCGAATCGATTCTACTTTCATCTAGTCCTTCTAATATCGGCTAAGTCGTAGCGGAATCAAACGCCCATTCATAATCGATTAACTCGGACGCTATTTCCCGATAATTTGAATAAATCACCAAAAATTCCAGTCTTGTGACGGCGTGGTTTGACCTCATTGACACATGCATTGATAACTAGACAATTTCAACTGTAAGCGATATCACTTAGCATTTTTATGCTATGTTTAAAATTTGTTTTTATAAACTCGGTTGGGAATTTTGGGACGGTTGAGACGCACAAGAAAAACCCACCGAAGCGCTCATTCGAAGCAAATCTCCTTGGAGAGCGTTCGTAAATGTCGTTCTCACATTTTAAAGACTTTTAGACAGCAAATTTGAACTTAATAATAATCTGCCCTAACAACCCTTTGCTGGGTGTCGAGGCTAGATCATTATTTACTAATTTCGCCGGTTGTGGTTCTACTTTTTCGAGATACATTCATTACCTAAAGTTTGTACTGTGCCAGTGGTAAGTCACAACGATGTTGAGTGCCATCTATGTATACCAAGGAGCGAAACTAATAGGAGTAGAATACCAGTGTCTCCCAACAATGTTTTTTACCGGTAAGCTGTGCGACATTCCTTAACTCAACTTCCACAGATCAGAACCAATTCAGCCAGTTGTGGTTTTTGTCCACGTCTGGCAATCGGTGTTTTTTTTTCTAATACGGTCAGGCTTCGAAAACTCACACTAGCATCTCAATCGAGTATTGGAAAGCAAACGAGCTAACCATTACGCCATTGAGTTATTACTTGAACTTAAGTTTGGGGCAAAAGATTCCTTTGACTTGCAGTGAGGGTGAAAATACCACTAAAATTGGAGAGACGACAATGCTACAAAATTGTGGTGTTACGAAGTTTCCTCTTTTTATTATAATTTTTGAGAAACTAATGGTTTGATCTGGGTCTGGGTCTGGGCCGTACCTATTAGGCTTAGAAGTTCCGCTAGTGTGCTTGCAATTATTTTTCACAGTGTTTTACTTAGGCAACTAATAACACCAGCGTAGGTTGGCTGCCAGCTGTAGCTAATAAGCTCGAATTACATTTAATATAATTATGTTGGAAGTGGTTGGACTGGCTACAGGATATTACGGATAGAACTTATATCCGGACCTCCAATAAAACAAGACTTTG
>JANTFA010132870.1:0-23670 GCA_026413405.1 Phytosciara flavipes | reverse complement strand
CACACAGCCTTTTTAACTAAAGTTCGTTCAATATGCGATACACAGCCATAGTCAAAATAAAGGGTAGGCTAAGTTCACTTATGGGTACAGTACCCATAACAAAATTTTCAGTGTATCTAGCGCATGACTCGTTGATCTGTCACCAGATGTTTTCTCACTGACTTTGAGACCATACTCAGCGCATATTTCTCTTCCATGCTTGTGAAATTCTCTTCAATTATATCAACAATCCGTCCGATCAAGTATAAGTCGTCAGTGTATTCTAACAACTGGCTTAACACCCTGAAGATTGTAACGCTGGTTCCCACATTTCCCTCTCTCTTTCTCAGCACCTTTTCAAGAACAACGTTAAAGAAAATTGCTGCCAGTCCATCGCATTGTCTGAGTTTTTCCCAAGCCTCAAGAGCATCAGAAAGATTGGACCGACCGTAAACACCGCCTTTATATTTCTGCACGCATTGTTTTCATACGTTCCCGAGTAAAAAAAGGTCACAAAAATCTTATCGATCGAATTCAGACAACTCACTGAGGAGGTGAGGGAAATTTGATACGACAACTCTCACTGAAAAGTCTGAATTCGGTAGATTGAGGTATCTGAGATGTCTCGTTAAAATTTCGTTTTACTCTGGTTGTGTCTCAAGAAAACATATGGAGGAATACAGAGGCTCTGCCGCTGCCCTATGCGAGTGAACTCTCAGTAATTTCTTATGAACAGAGTTTCATTTGGTGAAACCCTAGATCTTCCATCAATAAAAGTAAATTTTTATGGGACAAAAATATTTACAAAATGATAAAGAAGATACTTCCGAAAGGGCCTTCTTATCAAGTCGTATACACAATGTATGCAGAGCCGAAAGTAATAAAAAATAATCGAGGAAATTAAATAAATCGAACGAATGAATGTATATATTTAAGACGATAAACATTCATCCAGATTATAATATATTGGTAAATAAATGTAGATCTCTATTCACAAAATGCACAAATATAGACATGAATAATAACATAAATATTAAACCTACCTTTTGTCGATTGCCGTAATCCATTCCATAGCCATAATCGGAAGTGAGTAATTACAGTACGATGATACTATACGAATTTAGCACACACACACACACACACCGATTATATTATTCCTTGTGTTATAAGAATTAAATTATCGATCACTTTTTATTATTAAATCGCTACATCGACGACGACTCTTTTCACTTGTGTGATTTGCATTTGCATAAGAATTACACCATAACAGTTTTGCTTTTTTGTTTTCTTTTTATTTGTTTTTATTTATCTTCGTTGACTTTGTGTGTTGTTTATAGTACGAAGCTATAAGGCGAGAGTGCAAGTCGTTTTTTGTATCATAACACTGTCCATATAGCTTCAAGCTTCTTAGATTTTATAACAATGTGGAGTGGAATTTCACGGAAAATACTCCAATTTGAGTCGTAAGTGTTAGGTGTCGTGTGGCGATGACAGCTTAACGTTAAAGAAACGGCTACTCATCTGTTATCGACAGCAAATGTTCAAATTATTCCCAGGAGGCGGGGTTTTACATGTTAAAATGATGGACTAAAACAATTGAAGTACAAGATTTTGTAATAAACACTAGGCGATACCTTGAGCAATGAAAGTAAAAGATTTAGTTGCCATAGTATTTTTGAAAGTAAGGTTAACCTTTTATGAACGGTAGTGGTAGAATTAACTAGAGATGCGCTATGTGCTAAGGACCTAAGCATTTGTTGTCGTCGTTAACAGCTGATGTCAGAACAGAAAGATTTTTTTCGATCACAACCGCTTTCAACTGAATACCACAGCATTGTACAGCCATGTAGTACCAGAGCAATACGTTCAAATCATAATTTACATGTACATATGTAGCGACTAAGATTAGATGCACAGCTGGCAACTGGAACTTCGGAAGCTTTCTTTGTTCATTTCGGATTACACCAATTTGCCGTTCTCAACCCACCACAATAATTCAACATTTCCATTAACTTTGTCACTACCAAGTTAATACAAGAGCTGTTGCAGAGCGTGCTTTTTGCGTTTTGATGACGATGGCCTGGCAAGCCAAAAAGCTGCAGAGCTGCAGGAAGAAGTATTTGACAAGTACAAACATAGCCTTGAAGATCCTGGGTTGAAAGCATACGAAGCAATCACTGAGTACATGTTCTTTAGTGATTCACAAGCCCCGTCGCCAGACTACCGTAAACGTCATGCAGAAATGCACCAGCTTCAAGTATCTTGTACGGCTCGGTAATCAACAAGAGTTGACATTGAGACGAATACATAAATGTAGACCATCATGGGTCGGCTCAAATGGCAACCCAATTCTAGAGCATTGTGCGCCAAGCGTATGCCACCTAAACGCAATGATGAAATCTACACAACAGTAAGTTCGACCTGAGCTCACATATGGTTCCAATGGACTATAATGAGATGTTTGGCAGAGATCTTACAATAGCACAGATGAGAATCTGACGCATGTCCCCTGGTCAACAGTCAAGAGTCAACATATTCGAGGAACTTTAAACACGAAAGAAACCGTTGTCGACAAACTCAACAATGAGCGAAAACAATTTTGCAAGAAAAACTCTTTCGATAGAAATCCTCGCAGTGCGTAAAAAGGGAAGACCAAAGCATAGCTGGACTAACTAAATGCAAGAACAGCCACATCGATTCGGGTTGTCGCAAAAAGAGAGAGAAGAAGTTATCAACATGAGACCCGTGGCGCAATCGATAGTAATGCATCCCGGCCATAGATTGAATTAAATTGTTAAGCCCTAACGGTAAAGGCTGTAGAACATTTTTGTACAAATTAGTCGTATGCAAAGGTAATGCGAGGAAGAAGAAGAAGAGTAATTTAGAACATTTTGGTGCGAGATCGTGAAATGTGTGGTTTGACAGAGGACAAAGAAAACAACCTTAGACAAGACAAATGTCAATGGTGGCATTCTTTTACATAATAAATGGCTAAAGTTGTAGAATACTGAATTTGTTAAATTTTTTATTAGCCCAGAGCTGTACAAGCTCTTCAACGTTTGAATACTAAAATGTGTTTTCAGACCTTGTATCGATACAACTCATCATTTTAATATTCTGCGTTCAATCATAAAACCAAATTTTTGTTTAAAATTTAAAAAAATTTTCCCATTCAGTTCATGTCGCTTGCAGATATTTATTATACTTCAGCCATATAATACAACCACAAACCCATGCGCAAATATTAAATTGAAATATTTTTCTGATATATTTTGTATTTAACAAACAATTTTTGGTGGATTGGATTGTTTGTATGGTAAAACAAACATAGAACAGCGTTACTATACGGTTAAATACGGCCCGATAAAACAAAGACTTTATCTTTCCGTATATTGATTTCGCACAATTTTGTGTATAGTATCAAAGCAATTCCAAGCAAAAGTGTGATCGTAGTCAGATGCCAGAGATAGAGTACTAATTCATTATGTAAAAATTGTATGGTATACTGTCTAGTTTCAGTTCAAAGATTCAATTAATTCAATGTGGATTTGTCCCTGGCAGGATAGTTTGTAGCAAAGTTTAGAGACGCAGCAAAGGACCTTCATCCATTGATGTTCATACATCTAGAAGAAGCTTTTGACCAAATACTACGTGACCTGATCTGGACTCACTACGCACTCATGGAGTACGTTGTTTTACTCGGAGTACACCAGGGCAGCGTACTCAGCCCGCTGCTATTCAACATTGTCATTAACTTTCTTACATCCGAGCGAATGCAAGTACTCCTGCAAAGCTCCAAGATGTTTTTGACAAGTGGAAGAATATTCTTGAAAATCACGGGTTCAAAATTAGTGAGTCAAAGACGGAATACATGTTCCTGCCAATTAGTGACCCACAAGCTCCATCGCCAGACATTTAATGATTAACAGAAACGTAAGGCCGAAATGCACCAGTATCGTGGCTCGGTCATCAACAAGATGAGAAATTGTGACGAAGACTTGAATCAAAGGATCAGTATGGGCTGGCTTAAATATGGCGTCAAACTTTAGGAGTACTGTGCGACAAGCGTATGCCACCAAAACTCAAGGGTAAAATCTAATCTACGGTGGTATATACGGCCTTCACTCACGTGTGGTTCATAGGACTATGTATGAAAAGTACGGAAATGATCTCAAAACAACGGAGATAAAAATGTGCTGCATGTCCCTTGGCGTCACAAAGTTGGATAGCATCAAGAGTGAACATATACGAGGCATGTTAATCATAAAAGTTTGGTAAAGTTTACTCCCACGGTGTGTCGAGAAAACTTCTTTCAATAGACATCCTTAAAGTGAGTAAAAAGGGAAGACCGAAGCACAGTTGGGCCGGCCAAATGCGATTCAGGCTAACACAAGAAAAGAACGAGGACATTGCGAATGCGAGACCCGTAACACGATCAATGAAAAAGGCATATCGGCCACGAATTAAATTAAATATTTAAATCTCTGACCATGAAAGTCAAAATGACTTGAAAATCAGGAAAATCTTTACAAACTTTAGTCGTAGGGAAAAATAAAGCAAGGAAGAAGTAGAGACAGTCTAGTTCGAGTACTCTATTTAGAGTACCACTCATACCTGGAATGCGTTGGCAGATAAAAAGTTTGTGTGTTGCAGATTTTTTTCTTCTGCAATGATTCAGTCTGCTTCAATCCTCCAATTAAATTACAGTCAGATAACGCAAAAAAACACTGTACCTAATTCCGTGTTATAAAAACACATCCCAAATGATTTCCTACACTTCCTACTACATCCAATTACGGCTGAGCACCATTGTCACAATATAATAAACAAAACAAAAAAGGAAAAGTGAAAAACACTTTTAATTGCTTAATCGCTTTTTTTCCTTCTTCTGTTCTTTTCTTCTTGTCTATTCACCACAAACTTTAGTACATAGTGTGTCCATTCAGGTAATGCAATATACTTTCTTCAACTCATATTCAACCGTAGAGAGTGTTGTATGCCTGAACGTTTTCCGTTTATATTTATCTTTCGTGTATTGTGAACCCGTATTTTTACAGCAAAATTGGCTTGTGACGTAAAAGTTTACACATAGAGTCTATAGAACGACGACGACGTCAACTTTTTTCCTCTTCTTTTTTTCCTGTTTGGGGAGAATATTAAGTTATGTGTATTTGCAACCACATTAAGTGTCAAGAGGGTTCCACAGTGCAAAGGAATTTAACAGGATATAAAGATAGATCGCTTCTACAATATAAAGGAATCATCTCATCGCCCTCAACATCGACATTCTTATTCTTCAAGGAAATAGAGTTAAGGTGAATCGTATCAAATGAAAGAATGGCATCGAAAGAAAGGATGAAAAAAAATTTCTCACTCCGGGGCCATCTAATATTTATTACTATGGACATTGTCCGATGTTCTCTCATAGCAAAAGTAAATATTTACCATAAAATGTAAACAATTTTGTGAACCACCCTAATTTCTTTCGGTTCCTACATCTATTTGACTGTCATCCCTTGTACAACGTTCTTTCGTTCTATCAACTTCTTCGAAAAGGGTTTTTCTTTTCTTTTCTCTTTTTTTTTACCTTGAATACACGGGAAAGAATTGAATGGTGAGGTTTTTTCTGGAGGTGTGGGGGTTAACTTTACGAGAACAGTTAAAAACGTATCGGCTGGGGTGAGACACATATATACGGAAAAGGGATTCGGCTTATTTAGGCGGCTCTTATGTACAAACTGTTTCCAAGAGTTGTGATGGATATGTCTGTCGAGAAAATTGGGCCATGACACTTTGCTTCCATATCAACTGGTTGTTGATGATAAAATATATCTCTCAATGTCTTTCGAGCACACAGTTTTGCTTGCTAGGTGAAATAAAGTCAGATTTTTTCATTTCATTTTTGTCTTGATTTTGATTACAGCTATCAAGTAGACGACTTGCATTGGTTGAGTAGTGGCAACCATGTTGATATCAAAGTTATCCTTATTTTAGCTGAGAAGTTCTAGGATTAGCTTTCTACTAAATGGCCGAGACTATGACTAATTTCGTCGTCAGACTGAATGAGTTTTGTTACAATACTTTTGATGGCAAGAACTCATTGACCATCTTTGTCGTAGTCATTTCAGATGGGTGAAAGTTAATTAGCTAAAATATTTCGTTCATTCCCAATTTCGCAGGGGACGACTTGATTTTTCACATTTAAATTTACGTAATGAGTGCCTCCCATCGGTGGCAGTGCCAAATGCGCCTAGTATTTTATATCACGCATCCTTTAACTGAGGTATATTTTCGTTATTTTGTATTTACGAATGCTTGAACCCACGATATATGCAGACTGGGTAGTGTAACACTGCTAGTACTAAGTTGTTGAAGAAAGTTTACATTGAAACAACACTTTTCAAAAACGTCTAGTCATTTGTTATTGACTGCAACGACACAAATAAACGATAAGTTCAGTGAAGTGCTCTCTTATATCTGAAAGCGTACGGATTGGACTAAGGAAGTAGAAGATTTTGTAACAGACACTAAGCGATAATGTTAACATAGAAGTGCCAGATTTAATCATTGTATGGCGATGCGATTGTCGTTTATGAAATGTTATTGAACCTTCACTATCGGGTTATTGCATTCAATATTGACAGACACTCATGTTGTCAGCTTTTCTTAATTACAGCCGAGAAATATGTTCTATGTTACTGCATAAAGTAAGAGTGCTATGCGCCACTCTCTTTTTTTGGAATTTTTAAAACCCCTCCCTAGTAAAATGAGTTTCCTCTTTTAATCGTCACGTTTTCCTCGTGGTTTTCATAATTACTCCTTCACCTTTAATGGCGTGACGTCATTTGTTTCTGATCTCCTGTATTTTATTTAGTGTTATTTATGTGATGCTACATACAACACGTGCACGGGTGTGCTTATATCTTTATCTTGACGTCTCTATTCACCGACTCTGGGTTTATATTTTTAACACAAACGCCAATTGTGTAAGTATTTTTTGTGATGACAAAAGGTCTGAGCCGACTTCATACAACTTCATACAACAACATTAAGTTTTCGGCTCACATAGTCGGGGGCTTTTAAGTTATTTGTGAAAGTGGAAATGAAAGCATGAGATCCTCGTACGGGTCTAAATATCGGTGAATTTTTGAGGCGTATGGTTGAACAATGTTTTGGTTAGAATAATGTTTTGCGTCGAACTTGTCGAAATAGCCCCGACTAGTTATCATAGTCGAAACGTAATAACAACTTTGGACTGAGTTCGTATTAAAAACCATTCAATAAAATATCCACTTGTTGGCAAATACAATATTTTCACAATGTTCAGCTGCGGTTGTAAGGCATGCATACACCCTTTTCAGCAAACGATAGAAGCGTCCCATGAAACTACATGAGGGAAATGATAGTATTTGCTCATTTCCTTTAAAAACAGTTTTGTGTGGTTTGACGTTAACCCGAACTGAATGTAATGTTTAGTTGAATTTAAACTGAATCAGAAGCGGAAGAATGGAAACAAGAAATTTGAGTTTAATATTTTCAATGGATTTTATGAGTGTGTGTGTAAACTCAATGGAATTCATCCTTTTCAAAGGACTTTTTAATTCAAGCACTTTTTGCATGAACATCTCTGTTTGTTTTCACACACGCAGAGAACTGCTAGTTACTTTGAGTTATGTGACCTAAAGTAATTATGTAGTTTACTACAGTCTGGCTGCACGATTGAAATAAATATTTTATGAAAAATACGGCATTGGTTGGTTTACGGCAACTGTTTACATTTATGAATCGATCGGCCTGCTGGACACTAGGATTAGAATTAGGATAAAGTGAGACTCGCAAGTCTCAATGTTTTCATATCTTTTTGTGCTATTCATGTATCCGAGGACTTATTTTGGGTGAATGCTTCGTATGGAGCTATATTGGACTTTTGGAATTTTCAAATTTAATCACGACGACAGGACAGTCGCAGATGAAGTGTTCTGCGGTTTCGCTATCTCCACACCTGACCCGTTAGGATGTCTGTTAGTCTCTTCATATTCCTTCTACTGAGAGAGATGAACTAATGACTAGGGCAAATGACTAGGTAGTTTCTAGCTTGCCGGTCTACTCGCAACTTTTCTCAATCATTCTTGAAAGATTTTGCTTTCCATTGGCTTAGAAAGTAAATCGTTGAAAGTAGAACTTGGATTCCCGGTTCTGGTCCGAATAGTGGAGTGCTTGACGCCAACTTTGCAAGCTCGTCTTTATCTCGTTCCTTGCGAAACCACTGTGGCCAGGAACCCGAGTGAGACAAATCTGGCACATTTTAGCCAGTTAATCTAACGCATCTCTACATTCTATGACTAGAGAACACTAAGTGAGCAACACAACAACGTTCAATTATTTCTTTAAACGCTCGGCATTGTAACTAATCTCAATGAAACTATGGGACTTTAAACTAAAATAGAGGTCGATAGGAGCGCTAACAGAACATTGAGTGTTAAGTCTGCATCTAAATAAGTTGAGGCTTTCGGATATTTTGAGATGTTCCTGTGATCTAGAAGAAGGAGCGGGCCCACATTCAATATGTAACTGCCCCAAGTTCCTTCAAAAGATGCCGCTGTAATACTTGAAATTTGAGAAAAGTTCTTAGCTGTGACTGATGGCAGGCTACCATGGTTGATAATTGAGGTGATTGCCGGTTTAGAAACAAAGGATCAATAGATCTGTGTTCCATGGCCACAAGAGTGGTCGTCTCTAACTCTAAAATCTAGAAAAATCTCTTAAATCGAAAAGAACGATCAAGAATAAATAAAGAGCGAATTGTATGCTCAAGAAATTGAAGTACAAGATTTCAAAATGCTTTGATCAAAGGAAGTGATAGATCAGATAAAAATAGTTTGGATTTCTCGGTGGATGTGCTTTCTCTGACAGGTTAACGTAATTGATGTCAGGAGAACTATGCACCGCATTTCCTAATCCATTTTCTAAAATTAATCTATGAATGGCGCTGTGAAATCAAAACAAAATGCGATGTCTATGGACCGTTCGTAGCGTTTGCTCACACTTATACATTCAAAACTAATTTGAAATTACAAATTTAGTCCGGCAATAAATTAATTACCGAAACGGAAGAATGCACAAAAAACAATAAACAGAAACATTTGGTAATAATATTTCGCTGCCGAGTATGTTGTTGGATATGGCAGTGTTGAAAGTATCAGACGGGGGCATTCGTATTAACCCGCCACAGCACACACACACAATAGGTTCACAATTGTAATGAATGAATATCTTTGTAATGTAATGTTTACGTTACATAAATATATTCTATCTAAATATACATTTTTGTTAAAATACCAAACCAGCTACGCTTTTCCTTTTTTATTCTAATTAACACAAAAGGCGAGTGCTACACGTTTGAAGTCTGACTAAAATCTCGAGAAAGTGGTTTTAGCGAAAGGTTTCACTATAGTTTCAACTATGGAGACTATTGAGCGGAAGCCAGCTACTGAATGATGTATACCTCAAAATAGCGGTGAGTCGGAGGGATCGAGTAATTGATTTTCATTTCAACAAATTGTTTTGTTCTGCAGAGACCAGACAACTTCTCTCCTGTTCGATTTTTGTTTTCTAAATAACATCTGTCTAATGTTAAATGAAGAACAATACTTCAGCGTATAGTGCTGGATATTTATATTTGAATCGATTGCCGAGTTTGTTTCCTTTCTGGTTTAGCTCAACATTCTTCTTGCATTAAGCGAAGCGAAAGAGAAACATAAAATTTATGAATGAAATTGCATGTTGCATAAATTTTTGTCGTTCATGACGTTTGAGTTCAACATTCCTGTTCTGTCTCTATGATATTACCATGATTTTACGTTGCTATTAACAGCGCACTCATTGAAATAACAAGCCAACAACCAACTCATTATATTTTTACTGTTGAACAACCCGCGTCAATTGAAACCTATCCGATATTTTTGCTACACATAATATATCGTTCATTGACTGAATATATTCAATTTCTTTCGATATAATTTTCAATTCAATCGATAGGTAACTATAGTATGTATCGCGGGGATACACTTAGAAGCATTTACCTACATGAATGAGTGAATGAATGAATGAACGAAATAAACTAAAACTTTGTGTCAACTTTTTTTTTGTACAAAACGTACGAATCAGTGATATACTTAATTAGCATTACCACTAGGCCCCACCATTTGGATGGGTCGGATACCTTGACTGAAAATAATTTTATTTATTTTTAAGTGTGGTTACTCTGTCGTTACTTATACGAGTACACGCTAAGTTCGCCTTTGCTAGGGCTTCCTAGTTTTGGTATGGTAAAACCATGTTTTGTTTAAACGTAAACAGCAACTTATTGAACAAACCAACTTAGACCAAAGATTGTTTGTCATTCAACGCTTTGCTCTGGCCGCAAACTTCACACTCGGAAATGATTGGAACAATAACTTCTGAAGCAATCGTGTAATCAAGAAAAGGGAAAATTAGTAAAATTGTGAAAAAAGCTTCAAGCTCGTCGGTTCGAAGATTAATATCATTCAGCTCACTTGATCCTCTTTCTATTCTATTTAAAAGATTAAATTTTACAATTCTTTGCTGTAAACAACACTATGAAATTCTTGTCAGAGTTACTTCCATAATAATACTGCCGTGTTAAGCCAAAACAACGTATCGCATTGAATGTGTGCTTCATAGAACTTTAGAAAGCTTTGAGCTTCTTTTCAATTCCATTGGAAAAACGGGAAATTCAAGAGCTCAAAGCTCTCGAAAGCCCTCAGTAGCAGAGACACAAATGCGATACGTTATTTTGGCTTAACACGGCAGAATAATAATAAACTGCCCTAACAATCCTTTGCTTTCATTACCGAAAGTTTTTACTGTGACAGTGTCAAGCTGCGCGTCATACCTAAGTTACATCGATGTTGATTGCCATCTATGTATTAAGGAACGAAACTAGTAGGAGTAGAATGCCAGCAATATCTTTTGCCGGCAAGCCGTGTGAAAGCTTTTTGTACCAACTACCACAGACTCGAACCAATTGAATCAGCTGTGTTTTGTATACACGTCTCACAATCGCTTTTTTTTTCTGACACAGTTGGGAATCGAACTCGCATCATTGACAACTCAATCGTTTAGTCGAAAGCAGACGAGTTAACCACTACGCTATTGAGTAGCTTCCATGTTACTTCCATGTTACTACTCAAATGTTCTCCAAATCCACCCTTCCACCACAATTGTTCGTCAATTAAAGCAAATATTTTGAAAATCGACACATAGTTATTCAAGTTATCCCGATAACGATTTCTAGAATTAGAGCTTTTACCATTGTAAGAAATCTGTCAAAGTCATAGTGAACCTATTGATAACTTTCAGCTACGGACATTTAGATGATTTTCTGGGTGTATAGGCCCTTGACTACAGCCAAGGGAACAATGCTGTAGAACCTTTCTGTTTTTATATTCAGGTAGTTAAAGTTAATTCGTTCATTCGTTGGCTGAGAGGTAATAAAACTAGACTAAAAATTGATTTAGAAGGTAAAAGTCACTTTCGATTGACAATAAAATTTAATTTGAATCTGATGAGTCAACGTGTACCATAGGGGACATCAATGAATCATCGTTTTCCTTAATTTTCACCCTCTAGAACAATAGAAACAATGTTGTATACAAAAGTGTAAACCCCGAAATGAATGAACCTATTGCTGGCGTAGTTTATGAATGTTTCCATCAAACCAATATATAAATCAAAATCACAATTTATCTGATGATATAAACAAGTCTATTGACCAGTCTTTCCCGAAATAGACACAAACGATTAACCAAAAACTGGATAGTTGATTAACCAGCATAATTGACTATCCATTGATTAATCACGTTCACTAATTGACTCTCAATGTTTGAACTTGTAAATCACTTGTTATTAATCCCAACACGTGAGCGATCCCTCGGACTCAGGCGTTTCTAGATATAATTTCGCACAAAAAACTTCACACAACGATGAAAAATCGCTAATTTGGCGGGTAATGCGTAAATCAGAGTGCGGCAAATTATTTTTGAAATCGATAAGTTCGGTGATCGGCACTACAGAAACTTAATTACAAATTGAACATGTCCGATTGACTACTATAACAATTTCATTAATAACTTGTATACGTCCACCTCTAATTTGGTATCACATTAGATATTCTGAAATGATAATCTGTGTTGCGGTAATTGGACAAGTGAGGTAGATTAATGTCATGGTAATGAAATGGACGTGAAAAAACAATCTGACACCACATGTAACAAAATCAAAGTCTGACCAATGTTACAGTTCAAACAGAACGCAACAACAAAAACAAAAAAAAAAATGTTCGGAGTGAAATTAGAATTTGGTGATTGAAATTTGTAATTTTTGGACATTTCTCACATTTTCTAGAATCGACCGCATTCTTATCCCTAACGTAACTGCACTTGTAAGTTTTCCGACTAGTCGTTTCACATAATTCACGAGACACTGAGACATTGAAAGTGCGTTATATGTTAAAGATAGGCTCTATCAAAACGTTTTCTTCCTGACACGAATTGTAACGAAAACGTTCAATGTTATTGTGAATTAGCTATTTATGTCACCCATACACTCATTTTGCATGAGTAAACGTTCGTTTATTGCATTTGTACAATTGCTTTAGAACATTAGATCTTGTTCTTAAACTTTTACTCAAACTGGGTTCCGCCAAGGGTTAACAATTTGCACATCTATTGAGCAAAATTTGCATTTGGTGGCCGTTCATAAATGACACCACGCTGTTAGGTGACCATACATAAATCCCGTCCCCATTTCAATGTGTCCAAACAGATTTACAGTCATCAATAAAACTCGATGAGATTGCATTTTTTTTAAGTCAAATATATGATCTAACCCCCAGAGGACCTCCTAAATGGTCAGCAATTTCGCTTAAAAAATTGCAAACTTATCGAGTTATTGATGATTGTATATCGGTATGGCAACACTGAAATGCAGGCGGGATTTATGAATGGTTTATGAAAACGTGACGGTTCCAACAAATTTTGACCCTCATTGCGATGCCGGAAAGTCTCTAAAATCAAGGTTTTGAAAAAACAGGTTAGAGGTCATGCAAGAATGACGTCCACCTATTTCAGTGCTGTCAGAAATTTTAACTCATCAATAACTCGACAAATATGCATTTTTCAAAGCCAAATGTATGTTCTACCCCCCTAGAACACACACTTGGCTTCAGAAAATGCATATTTGTCGAATTATTGATGAGTTAAAATTTCAGGCAGCACTGAAATAGGTGGACGTCATTCTTGCACGATCCCTTAAGACACCCACGAAGGCACACAAAATCTACTAGTTCAGTGGATTTTCTCCATGTGAAATATTTAGTACAGAAAATGTTCTCGTCTATGTCAATGGAGGAGCCACTAGAAAACTCGTGTGCCACCGTCTTCGTAATCAACTCAGGGGTGTCTTAACCTGTTGTTTCACAATCTTTTCTAAAATAGCGAGACGTCATTTATGAACGACACATTAGACGTTTTTATTATGAAAATTTCTATTTCTCAATTCAGTGACCAAAGGGAAAAATTCCCTCACACTCGGTGTGTGGCCTCTTGTGGCAATCTACACATCTAACGTCCAAAAAAAGCATTTATCACTCGGTTACATGAATAACAGTTATGACATCAAGTACAAAGTGCCATATGAGGTACAAGATACAGACAGCACTAGATAATTAGCACAGGACTGTTTCCGTTACCGAACAGGCAACGGACTAAAAGCAGCGATAAATAATCTCACCCACAGTGCGAGGCTATTAGACTGTCACACGCGATAAAGTTTCATACAACGTTTTTTTTCTGCAATAGAGGCATCCAAAACTGTGACGAATTTGTTGACATTATGTAGCTGAGTTGCATAGATTACTATTTAAAGATTGAGTAATCTCAATGAATCTAATTTTTTATCAACTTCCGTTCTGTATGTTTATGTAACCAGTCATGCCAAAAAAACCCTAAGCAAACACACTGTCATCATTATTAATACAATGACCAAAGACTTTTTTGCTTCAGTTGTTTCTTAAATGGAATCAAAAAAGAAATTTTAAATTCTAATGTCCAATCAACTCACCGAACCTGACTAGGACAGGGAGAAGGAGAAGATAGAAACAGTAAAAACAACTCAGTCTGTTTTAGTTAATTAATTTCGGGAGTGTGTTATGCTAGAACCATACCAATAGCATTACTACGCTTTAATAAAGAATGATTTTTCTTATGCACCACCACCAGAGCCAAACAGCCACCAGCCTTTTTACACACTCCAACCAAAAATAATAAATCCAAATTTATAATTTAATTCGCAGCCAAAAATTCATTTGCGTTTTTAAAGCAGCACGAAACAATGAATTCTCTGCGGGCTGATTACATTAATAAAAATGTAACTGATGATGGGGAAAAAAATGTTTTTTTTTGTTTGTTTTCACTCAACTGCACATAGACCAAAACACACTATAGTTGGGTGAAAATTTCAGCCTAATGAATTTACATTAACCGAAATGTATGACAAAGAATTTTCCAAAAAAATTTCACATTAACAAAATTGGGGTATTTTGAGTACCATCTACCATGCACTGATTACAATGTTCACTGGTTTCACTGGTGGATTTATTTTTAATTTTAGCCTGAATGCCGTTCAATGAATACAATTTCTGTTTCTTTGAATTGCGATATTTTGTTATTTCATGATCAACAAAAATCAGTATTAAGAGAACTACAAGACATCCTACAGATAAATACAAATTAACAAAAACAACACTGTTGTTTAAGATGATGATGGTAGGTTTTGCATAAATCTTTATATTCAAACCGCAAACAAGTTCACCTACTCACATCACATTCAACAATTTAGCAAAAGAAAAAAATAAATGCTCATGAAACGAAACAAAAATTTATAACTTTTTGTTGTTACATTCAAAACGTAAATATTATTGAAAGACAACAGGTAGGTAGGTAGAGTATCACCGAACCAAATTATTTAATTATTCATTTGAAAAAAACCGTTTTTACTTCAATAAAATTGATAAAAAATACTTTTCATCCGGAATGTATTTATACTAAACTAAAATAAAGAAAATCACCCAACCATCTGGTTGCCTCTGTGTGCTAACGTTTCAAATGGTCGGAATCAACTGGCACAATAGCTGTTGAGGTATACGGACGGATCCATCGCATATATTCCACAACACAATTTATGTATGAGAGTGCATGCTACTACTGTTATAAAAAGCACTTTTATCGAAGTACCAGATGAAGGATATTGTTATTTGCGACGGCGCGCAAAAAAACCAACACGTATCGTATACGCTCTATGTTATACACATAATAACACTCGTTTTAAATGGTTTTGGAGATACACGTAGGAGAAATAATTCATACCTTGCGAATACGGTTTCATTTCACCTGTAGTGAAGTTCAACTACACTTGGCCGGAGCTTTTTGCCTATACATATTCTTGAGTGTATATGAAGATGTGAGAGTATGTGTGTGTTGTAATATGTCTTATGTCTTTCTTGAGCTTTTCAGTCTTAGGAGAATGTCGTCTTCTTACACTGTAGACTTCTGCAATACAGTGAGCTTTTACAAAGATTTATTTGATGCATTTTCTGATATACTGGCGATCTGTTTACGTTAGCCTGTTTCAGGCTTCAAGCATATCAACGGTATTTTTATCGGGTCTACTACTTCCTTTGATGAATTCATTTTCGAAATATTGATTCCGAATCTTGTACTTCAATTCTTTGAGAATTAACTTTACTTTATAAGAACAAACTAACAGATTAATTTTTTCTTTGTCGGTCTTATCGATAACACATGTAATTGAACTACAAAAATGCAACAGTACAATCCAGGGTTTATTATTGGACAAGAGTTTTGGGAATTTTTGGGAGTTTTCGAAAATCATTGGGAATCTTCGGAATTCCCAAATATTTTTTGTTCCAAATTGGCCACGGAGCATCAGAGTACGTGTAATGTGATGAAATGTGCTTGCATACACTTTTTTTAGCTCCGTACAAGGTACTGACATGCCATTTCTAACAATTGAAATTCGAGCCGGACGTTTAGTGCATTCGGGAATGCCTGTAGAGATCGAATCATTCATAAAAAAATCACAGTCCGTCTGTCTGTTTATCGCATAAGAAAATAACACCACGTATTCCAATTATTCAAACACAGAATGAAAAGCATCACTTGAGTAAATGCAAGTAAATGTCGATCTTAAACGATTTCTTTTCCTGAAAGGTATTCACAAAAGGAAGCTACTGTTTGAAAAGGGGGAAAATAGGTCAAGTCTTTCGGTAGTTCCAGTCAAATTAGTGCAGTTTACGAGGACGAGCAACGCGTATCTTACATACTTTTGAAACAAAAGAACAAGTTATGAGAATCGGATAAAGTTACCGATTTTCACTGATTTTCGACCTATTCCAACGTTCAGTGTTGGTTTTGGGTACATATATCAAGGGTTCAAGCCCCACCACAAGCTAAAATATGGGAGATGCATTTCTTTCGCAAGTGGGCTTACATTTCTAATTGTATCGTGGTTGAAAATAATGAACTTTGAGGCTCTATTTTTGGGGCTGTGCTTCGTTCAGGCCTTTTAGGTGCCTTTTACAAATTACTCACGCTCTTTAGGGAGGGTCGTCTGACAAAAGCTTTGAATCGAAAGAATTTTTCACACTATGGTTGCGTAGTAAGTAGGGGTTCGTAAGTAGAAGGGCTACGCAAGCTAGGCATACGGGATTGTACGAGGTTTCATCGCAACATCTGCTACGGTCTTTTTCGGTTTCATTTTTAGAAGCCAAATTTGTGACCTAAATAAGCTTTGAAGAACCACTTGAAGCAACCTAGTAATTTTAGGAACGAAGTTCATGAAAATTCGAAGAAGCACAATGAATTCAAAATCCGTTTGAACTCAAGTTTGGCGCTAGACAATCTTACTACTGGAATCATAATTCCTTTGTAAACTCTCATCATCCAAGAATGATTAAAGATGACACCCATGGATTATAGATTGTGGGCACTGCCGTAGAGTCGGTCTTTTGCGATACTTTCAATCACATTGGCTCTTTTACTCACTTTAGAGATGTCAGGGCTTTCACACCCTAAACTAAACTAAGGTCACAAAACCGATGTTTTTTTTCGTTTAGCAAAACTCAATTTGTGATCTTAAATTTACGCTTCGCTAGAAGCTAAAGTGAAAATATTGAAACTCCTACCCATGTGTCCATGATTGAGTCGGAGGTGGTGAACAAATTACTCCAGTCCAACAATCAATAAATTCTTTATTGTGATGCAAATGTGTGACCGTTACGAAATATACCACAAAATTTTAATCGAAAAATACGCTCAGGAATATTATGGAACTCAGCTTAAGTGAAGATAAAATTCTGTAGATTTATGAGTAGCGCAACGATAATAAACATATTTCACTTAAGAATAAAAAAAACGATAGCCGAAAATCGTAAATATAGTTTTCCAATGACAAAGGGGTATTTCCAGTTAAGTGTAATTGCGTTCACCATCAATGTTTGGAGATACACGAATGATCCATTGGGTATTTTGTGGGGAGAAATTTGTTTCTCTTTTTTATGGTTTTTATTGCATATTGAAAAATAAATCTATGCGTTGGGTTGTATAAGCACACCATGTTGAGGTTTACGATCACAATGAATCAATAAGATTTTTATGGGAAAATCTATTGTCTAGTCAATGGTTACTTCATCCCAGCTTCAATGTGCATCCAGGTCGGAACATTTTGTCCAACTTTTATTCGAACTGAATTTTTATCTTACGTAAGCTGTGATCTGTATATATTCATACGCTACTCTAATTTGAGTTTTAGCTTTAGTCATGTGAATATCAGCACCATAAAACGACGATTGCTTGTAAAGTTCATAATTGTTTTAGATGTGACGAATACCGAGATAAAACGCGAAACGAAATGTTGAAAACGCGATTCGATGCGGAGTGTTCGATACGTTTTGTGATTCATTTATCTCACATCAACTCTTCAGACCTGTACGAAGTAAGAGGGTCTTATGCTTCCACTCTTACGTTTGTAACACGTCGAATTCGAACCCCGGAGTAAGGGCAATCCTTCTGGGGTCACCTCTTCCGAATCTTGAGTAAAACGAAAGCAATCTGATGGGACTCTTTTGCCTCGATTTTTTGTCGAAAAAGCCAGGCTAAGTTCGAAGATAGACAAAATCGATCGAGCTGATCCAAAGTTATGGACAAAATAGTGCTATTTTCCAGGTCTAGTAGAGTTGAATAGACACCTAAACTATATGCCGTCCTCTACTCGTATGGGTCCCACTTTTGTTTTGTTTTGTAGATTTGACTAAATTATTTGAAAATGAAACAATTCACAAACGGCAGACAGTCTCATTGAACAAAACTTTTCGTGATAATTTTATCACATCTACAGTGCAGTACCATAGTTAATCCACACTCTTGTCGATACAAAGCAGTAGTATCCCCCAGAAGACTCAAAAGGTCGAAATAAGTAAGTCTCAGAAGTCTCAGACGTCTAATCTTAATTGTTGTAATTGGCTGATAACAAGAACTCTCTCTATAATCTGTCTCGGTTAAAAATACACATTCAACTAGTAGGTGGAGTTGTAAATGCTGTGCCGGTAACCGTAAACGTAATTTGTGGAAATTGTGAGGAAATTTGTGCTCAATATGATTGCCTCCAATCCTAAACATGAAGATTTGCCTCAAGAAAATCTTCCATTTTGGAAGAAAAAACGGAATCTCGTTGTGCTGTTGGCGTTTTTCGGATTTTTCAATGTCTATGCATTGCGAGTGAATTTGAGTGTAGCAATAGTGGCAATGTAAATGATGTTCACGACAAATCTATTTGAAATGTTGAAGTTGTCAGCTTTTAATTTCTTCATTCAAGGACAGACAACAGTACTGCTCATTTTGATTGGACCACTCAGCAAAAGGGTTTGGTACTTAGCTCTTTCTTCTACGGTTATATCTGCACACAGTTCGTTGGTGGTTATCTTGGCTATCATTTTGGCGGAAATAAAATATTGGCTATAGGAATAGGTGTTACGGCATTGCTAACGCTGCTTACTCCCGTTGCTGCCAATCACAGTATTTACATGCTGCTTGCTGTACGGATAATTGAGGGAATTTTCGAAGGTATGACATTCCCCTGTATGTACGACGTGTGGAGTAAGTGGGCCCCACCACTGGAACGTACCAGAATGGCCGGCTTCGCACTAGCTGGCAATTATGTGGGATCGGTCGTAGCCATGCCGGTATCCGGTATTCTAGCTGTTACACTCGGATGGGAGAGTATCTTCTATGTGTTCGGATGTGTCGGGCTTGTGTGGTTCATAGTGTGGATTCTTATTGTGAAACGAAGTCCTCAAGATGATCCGCACATATCGAATGAAGAGAGGAAGTACATAGTAGCGAGCTTAGGACATCAGACTCAAACTCAACCGAAATTCTCTGAGGCTCCATGGAAAGAAATTTGGACATCTAGCGCTGTGTAAGTGAGGTGTAAACATAATCGTTGACGTAATGTTTTGAAGTGAATTTTTCTTAAAGGTGGGCAATTGTGGTCGCTCATTTTTGTGAAAGCTGGGGATTTTTCACGTTGCTAACTCAATTACCATCATTTCTCAAAGGTTTCCATTCGTATCAATTTGTATTTCTTGTTAGACTAAACAGTGATTTCCGCTTGCAGATATACTGAACTATGACATATCGGAATCTGGCATATTGTCAGCACTGCCGTATCTTACACTGTCTATCCTAGTTTTTGTCTCAAGTTTCCTTGCCGATTGGTTCCAGGTCAAGTCAATTTTGACGACATCACAAGTACGTCGCTACTTCAACTGCTTGTCATTCCTGGGACAAACTGTGGTTATGCTATTGGCCGCTTTCATCATGCATAGAACTTACAGCGTTGTGCTGCTAACGATTGGCGTCGGAATCGGAGCATTTTCTCTTTCCGGATTCACCGTGAATCATTTGGACATAGCGCCCAATTATGCATCTATCTTGATGGGAATTTCCAATACATTCGGTACTATACCTGGAATCGTATCGCCTCTTATCTCTGGATATATTGTTCACACTCCTGTAAGTTGTTTTTCTTGCTATATCAGTACGTTCGTCATTACTTTTTGCCTTTGACAGAGTGAGTCTGAGTGGAGGATCATTTTCTATATCACTGCGGGAGTCTATCTTTTCGGCAGTGTGTTCTATTGGTTCTTTGCATCTGGTGAATTGCAAAGTTGGGCTGTTGTGAAAGGAAATAGTAAAAAAACGAGTGATGCTAATGAAGAATTTGATGGCGATTCAATGCAAATTTGAATAAATCTCTGTATCACCTGCGAATGTTCCAATAAATACATTTTTTGTTACCGATATGTCAGCAGTAGAGCAAAGAAGATACCACACTTTCTCGTTGCACTCCTGCTCCGCCGTAATTGACATAAAAAACTTAACTTTTCTTAAACGACAGAAATTTTTGTTCTGAAAAAAATTCTGTTTCTTATGCGAGTTACGACAGTGCTAATATGGAACACTAACTTGAGTACTTGCCTTCGGTTCGGCAACGGGCGACAAGTAATAATAATAGTAATCCGCCGTAACAACCCTTTTGATGGGCCAGACGTCAGATCATTATTTAGTAGTTTCACGGATTGTGGTTCTACTTTTTGAGATCCTTTCAGTAACGAAAGTTTTTACTGTGTCAGCGGTAATATGCTCGACAAACCTACGTTACATCGATGTTGAGTGCCATCTATGTTCTAAGGAGCGAAACTAATAGGAGTAGAATGCCAGCGTCTCTCAGCAATATTTTTGCCGGCAAGCTCTGCGAAAGCTTTTCCAGCAACTACCACAGACTCAATGCAATTCAATCAGCTGTGTTTTGTATACACGTCCGAGAATCGGTTTTTTTTCTGCCACAGTTGGACATCAAACTCTCAGCACTGGAAACTTCAATCGTTGAATAGCAGGCGACTTAACCACATCGCTATTGAGTTGTTCAACTGCACGGAATGCAAGTATCTACATTTAATAAGCTCGTTAATAGTCATTTACGCGGCATTATTGCTATTGTGTTAGAAATCATCGTTCATCGTTCGGTCCTCCAATAGAATAGATTTGAGTATTAAGTCCCAAGAATCCTCAAAAAGTAATACCCAAACGTCGAAAATGATGCTACATACGGTCTTAGCGTGAAGTATGTTGTTTGACAAATTTAATTATTTCGTAAGGTTTCCCGTGGCCAATGAGAAAATGCCTAGTCAATCGCTAGTCTTTAGTAATTCTCTGTTGACATTGCTGAAGTAGCTTTTTCTCTTACTTTAATTTTTATTCAAAATGCCAGAATCTCCCTGCTGTTATTCGTTCTTGGATGAGGTGTTAATGTTGGGCAGCAGAAGCAAACGACAACTCGATTCTTTTCAATATAAAAAATATATTTTATTTGAACCGTTCCTATAATTAACAGCTTCATATTTCCTATAAATTTACAATCTTAAAAAACTCGAATCGACAACTTAAGTAAAAAAATTTCTCTCTTCAATATAACAGAGTAACTTCAACAGTAAAAGCACCGAAGTTAATGTGTTTATTGATCGATGATCAGCAGTGAACTGACCTCACATGAGATGTGTAACAATTTTGTTGGTAATTAGAGATTATTCCGCAGTGGAATATTGAAATGACCGTTCTGTATAGTTGACAAAAGTACAAAGATATTCTTTATTCAGTAAATTCATTTACGCGTAACGATAAGTGATTCTACGTTACTCTACCAATTATAATACCCACAATGCAACGAAATAAATGTAACCTTCAGAGGTCTTCCATATAATGGAAACTAATTCTTTTCAAATTGGAAAATCGTATCGGCGTTGATAAATTGGTTACAGTTTTCCGAGACTTGTGTTTCTTCACCAATTAAATCGAACTGGCAAGAGTAAACGGATGGAAAACTTTAAATTTATCAGCCTTGACTTATTCTAACTACGTAATAACAAATATGATAGCATATTTTTGATGTAGATTTTATTTCTAGTCGACGAACGCCATGCCATCTATACATTTCCTAATTCGAATCTTTCTTTTTGCCAACATACAAACGCTTTTACATTCTTTGACGTGATTAAGCTTAAGATTTTACATCGACTAGTCCGATTTCTCCTACTTCCATAAATTTTCTTTTACTAAAATGAATTTGAACTTGTATTGTCTGCCGCTTAGAATTTGGCGATTGAAATTGATGATGGAAATCTTTCGAAATGCATTCAACGTAATTTTTAATAAAGACATTAATAAAGGAGTTTTCATTATCTATCAACAATTTATATCGATTTCCCGTTTAAGATTCATCGATTTAAAAACATTTTATTCTCAAAGAATAGCCAATTCTTACACATTCCCTTTTTAAATTTTCTTTTCTCAGTTTTTTTTACGCAAAAATAATCAAAATTTGTTCTATTGACAATATTGGAAAGTTATAAATTTAATGATTGGTTCTACAATAATCGGAAACGGAATACGTGGCTCGAGTTAAGGCTTTTTTTATTTATCGATTACGACGTGCCTTCATCGCATACAATTGTGCCGGCGAAACATATTTTTCTCCTGGCACGCCAAGCTTCGGTTCCTTGAACGTTTTCAAATGAGCCATGGACTCGCTACTCTTTTCCACTTTCGTATTTGATGTTGCACCGTCTCCCTTTTCCTTAACTGATTCCTCATCCTTTTCCGGCTTCGAAGCGAAGTACACATTTTCGAATTTGAAGTGATCCGGCGTCAGATACACCCCCTTAACACCGGCCACCGGATACTTATCCACTCGAATTGCCGTCTTGCTGGTTGTTTTCGAATTCAGCGGATTTTTAACTGGCTCACGATCGATGCCACTGTTCCGCATTATCTTCACTATCTCCGCATCCACCGACGAATCATGTTCCGCTGGATCGTCGTCCCATCGGCTTTTCTCGACTTTCTTTGGGAAACCAAGTTTTCTGCGGTACGATTCGAATCTCAGTTCGGCCAGAGCATCGGGTGGCATGTCGTCGGGCTCATTATCGTCTTGGTCGAATACGTTCAACGGCGTTTTGCCTGGTCGAATGCTTCGCCTGTTGGTGCCGTAATTGTCTTGCTCCTCGTACATTTCCATTGTGATCCTGAGACCATCAGTGTTATCTTCTACCGGAGCCCAATTCATGTTGCGATATTCTAAAATGGCAATAATGAAGACAAAGAAATTAGTAATTTTGATGAACGGAATGAAAATATTACAGTTCAAAACATAAGTCGACACGGAGCGGGTAGGTCAACTGCTATGTCCCTAACTCATTACAATACAATAGCCCAATGAAAGTGTAGAATAGGTATGGCCAAGACCTATACGTCCAAATGACACAGCGATTTCATAAAACAAATGACACAAATTGTGAGCATTTTCAAGATAAATCGACTGTTACTCAAGTAATAAATTAATTGCTGTGTAGTTGCGACTTAACTTTGTGGCAAATAACTCAAAGATTTGATAGTTACCTTAAGTGACGATAGTTGAGTACCAAGTTGGTAGATGACGGAGATGTCTACTGTTCAGGAGCTGCGCATTGACTGACGA
>JANTFA010132859.1:0-13380 GCA_026413405.1 Phytosciara flavipes | reverse complement strand
GAAAAACTAGTCAAAAGGGTAAGTAATTCATAACCATAAATAATCGGGTCGTTTGGGTAATCACGATAGATATTAGTAGGCTCCTCCTCACCTATGATTGTTGGTTATAGATTAGAGATATTGTGTTGTCGATTACACTGAAAGGGCATAATGATTTTGAAGTTATGTTTACGAATTAACCTTTCGAAGACGGCAGACGTAACGCGATTGTGATCTGTTACTCGAAATATTACATTTTGTTTGATTCGAGATCTTTTACTTAATTTGTTACGACGCGACAAACATTTTTGTATTATAATGAAGTACTATGTCGAGTTGTTCCCCTCATGGTAGCTCTCATTTTTCTCATTACAGGTGGTAAAAGGAACAGTGTGCGGTCTAATGCTCAAATTTTTTGTCGTTGTCTGGGACTGAAGCGCCGCCGTCATTGAGCTGAGAGAAGTAATTTAAGATTTTTCTGGGTTGAGAATGTTAGTTTAGAACTTCCACAGATGCATTATTTTCAATTCATAGAACCTTGCTGGTCCTGTTACTGCAGTCTTCCGTTTTTTGACAAGAATTTATTAAGGCGCTTTCCATTTAAAGATGGCAAATCCTCATCATAAAGTGCATAGTACCCGAAGATTTTGTTAAACCTGACACTGGTGTCGAGAGAATAGTTTTTAAGGATGTGTACACCGGTCACAGGAGTAAGACTACAAGAACAGATAGGATTGCTTGTCTTGTCTTTTATGTGTAGATGATCGTTAGGCTTCAAGTGGTTACATTAATTGCACCATTTACTCGCCTAAGTTTCGATCTAGAGAGATTCAGACGTACGTCGCTCCAGGATTGTGCTACAACCGGTCTTGAAAGCTTTGTATGCATTTTTTTATGATAAGAAGTCCTTAGATGCTCATCTCCATACCGTTAACATTGTACAACCAATCCTTTTCTCGTTGCTTGATTACGGACACCCGATTCATTAGGCCAGTCTTTGTACTCTTTGACAAGACTTGAGTCTACATATTGTGAGCTTAAAGCAGCGCAATACTGAAAAGTAGGTAGCATATCATCAGCAGAAAACTGTTGCCAGATTGCCATGGTTGAGAGCAACATCAAGTTTAAGATGTTCACTGTAACCGCCAGTGCAGGTAGGCCATTTTTCTTCGATCCATCAGTGCATCATTGAATAGCATAGTTTGGAGCTAGGCCTTGAGGTGGTACATCCACTTCACATTAAGTCGACATCTTAGAATAAGTTGTTCTAAATTGAAGAACAACTTTGCCTTTGGATGTGATATGCAAATTTTGATTCATTTAGCAAGACATTGACCAACACAAAGTAGTGCAGTCCAACACTGCATGCATAATATACGCAAGGTGATGCTCTCATTTTTTTGAATCTTCACCGCTAATATAGAATTAACGTCATAAATTAGTTCAGAGAATATTATGTTGATCCTTGTGTGTTGATTTTGTACACATACATATGAAGGCGACCGCTAGATAACATTTCAGTAACGGTTCAGTCATCTGTTATCGAGAGCCATGATGAAAATAAACAAAGTTCCGAATTGAGTTTTCTTTTATAAAGCCAAATTTTTAGTTCAACAAATGAGGTAAAAGATTTTAATTTAAATATTTGACTATCGGATCTATTTACTGATAGAAGTAATAGATTCAATGATGATAGGGTGATACGTTTGCCGTTTGTGTAGTATCGTTTCCTTCCACTGAATGGTAAAAACAAACGAAGAAGAAGATTTTGTAACTTTGTGATAATAATGTCAAATGAGAAAGGTTACAGACTACAATTGATCATAATGGTGTTACACTCTTGGCGTTTTTAAAATAAATGAACCAAACCGTTTCTACTTGAGAGTAACGTAAAACCTTCATCGCTTCGTTACTCGTAATCAATCATCAATTTTATTGAACTTTTGTTTTCAATATCATCTCCACACTCCAATTCAAACCAAAGTCCTTCATCTATATATCCATCCACATAAACACCACATTTAACTGAAATTCTCTGCTTCAAAAGGCATGCTACCATACACTAACCAAAACCTATTTACCTTTATGACTTCAATAACTCACCTCTTAACTCCTAAAATAATATCAGCAATTTATCTTTTAAAAACTACGAAGCACACTCATATCCTTCTTAAAATTAAGTGTACCGTATGTGTGTGTATGGGAGGAAGAGGCACTTTTCTGTTCAGTTTTCCTTATATGAACTTTCAATATAATTTAGCGTTACATTGCAAGCAGGTACACTACAAGTGCCCCATACGATTGTATATTATATGCAACGGATTCTGAATACAGTTGGGTCTATATGTAGTATGGTAGGGTATGAAGTGTAGTACGTGTGCCACTGTATACGATTTATATATGGGAATAGTGGATAGGGAAGATGATCCCATCTTATCTAAACGTTTTCTTTTTTTTAATAAATCGTGTCTAGACGGGCTTATCCAACTATCTACGCGATTCATAATGATGTGTGATTTTTTCTTGCATTTGCAATCAGATTCTTGAAAATAGAAATGATTCTGTTAAAATTCATTACTTTGCCGTTGGATAGCACATCCGGATGCTCGAATGCTTATGTGCGATCTATAAATGTAGCCATTGAAGTTACTTCGAGATTGCATTCATATTTTGTAAGTGGGTTAATTCCACAGTAAATTGTATGTAACGATGAGCTTTACATATGAACCAATCACAAATTACGCACGCCATACATGGGGAAGGGTGGGTCTGACAGAAGCGAACACCAAGCGGAAAAGTGCCGGTTGGTGAGTGTGGATCACATGCTTAAAGTGGATTTCGAACCACTTTTATAGAAAGCCTTCAGGATATTTCGTCTGATGCTAATTATAGAGTATAATGCCAGTGACGAGCCCTTATCTCCGCCTAACATTAGACTCAATTAGAGCAGCCGAAGTTTTGAAAATTTTCGAAATGAAACGCCGTTACCCCACACAAAATATTGTTTTGACTCAAGAATGATGTAAACATTTTTTTTTAAATTTTGTGAAACGATTCGGCCAATGTACAAATCGAGATCCTCATTTCATCTCCAGTTTGGAGCTTTTTCCACTGACCACACCAACTCACTCGTTTTGATCACAACCAAACTATCTTTTTCGTATCACCTTTTCAAATGAAACCGGTTTTAAGTTGTAACTCAATGAAATGACATTTCGGCAACGGTTAGAGTGAGTCTCAGATATTTGTATTCATTGCGGAATGGGTCGCGTCTTTCATATCATCCTTCTGTGTTGAGAACGTTGAGTGCACCAAAAAACTCGATTACCCAGATATTGAAGCTTGTGTACGCATACTTTCTTGCTTTCTTTCATTGAAGAAAATGCTATTTAGAATTTGAACTCAAACGTGATTGGGCCCGGGTTTTCTGGGTGGAAGGCCAGTGCGCTACCGCCAACCAGTTCACTTATTCATATAATTTAGAACTTTTCTGCATACATTTTAGCGTGCTAGGGGAGAGCGGACAGTCTGAAATTCGTAAATTTGAGCGTGCGACATTTGTGAATGGCTTCATAGAAATTATAGAATATCCATGTCCAAGGAACTGCATTCAACAAGACGTAATCGACTACATTGTGGAGCGGCAGCTATATTCAATGGGTTGAAGACATGATATAAACATGCCAAAAGATTCAAATTCTGATTTGTAATAACATCTGATCTCCTAAGCTGATAAATTTAACGCGAATTTCTGAAGCACATAATTTCCCATTTCCGATTACTTCTGGAGACCTACGCGGTTGCAAGCAGTAAACAATGCACATATTCTTGTTGATCATAAATCGATTAGTGTTACGCAATGTACATCGTACCTAGGCAACTAGGTTATAAGCATACAGCTGAAAAGATGCACAATTATGCTGCGAGTTCCATTGTGATATGATTGTTGTTTGTTTATCTTGGATGTAACGCCGCTACATCCAAGATGAACAGACAACAATTCTACCATAACGACGAAGAAACAAATTTCAATTAATTGTGATATGATTGGTCACCACCCCCACAGATTAAAAAATAGAAAACGCAGTGTAATATTGTCGATCGAAGCAACGCAAAATTGCTTGTGTGTTTTCAGCTAGTAGACACTGCTGAAAGAGTTAGAAAAGGGTGGGTACGCCTAGACTACATTTTAATCTCGTTAGTGCTAGTCAGAGATCAATGTTAAAAGATAGTGTCACTATTAGTGAGTACCAGAAATGAAAATTTCTTGAGAATCTTTGCTCATAATTTGGTTAAAATTTTGAAGTTTTCTATTTAAGTCGTTATTCTTGCGCGGATTCAAGACAAAAATTACAGTCTGACACGCTCACAAAGCCATTGCTATAGCATTGCACCTGTTTGGAACATTGCATCTTACACCTTACATCCGATGGGAACGGCTAATCATCTGTTGTCGACAGCATCAATAGAAATGATACAAATGAGCAATAACTTCCGCATAATGGGAATTTATTATGAAAATGAATATTGAAACAAATGAAGTAAAAGATTTTGTATTGAATATTAAGTAAAACAAATGAAGTAGCAGATTCAACGAACTTTTTAGCGATACGTTTGCCATTTCTGATAAGTTAGGCGATTGTCAAGCTACGAGTCGATTAAAAACGATTCCAGCGCTGATCTGCACGAAGATTTGATTACCTTGGCTAATGAATCATACTCGAAGTTCTGGGGCACATAAGCCATTTCATGTTTCTTCTGAGGGACCGCAAACAGTGTAGGTAGTCCCATCACATATCACCATATTGATCAGTTGATCATGTATCGATTAATGTTACGCACATTCTATAACACAGTCTTTACCCAGTGCTAATGCAAAAACCGATTACAATGAATTGAATATCATCACGACAAAACTTTCATAATGTACCCCACCGAACGAAATGCATAACAGCAAAATCGAAGTTATTTTGGGGTGGATGGTTCGACAAGAAACATAAACATGTTTATAATGGAGACACAGAACCGTAACAAGTTAGTGTGTATACCGTACATACATTCAACTAGCATGCATGCATGCATGTCACACTTTGATAGAATATATAGAAATGTTCCTGTGCAAATATGTAAATTGGAAACATTAAACAACTGTTTTAGAGTAATTATTTAGCCATGGAACGTACATTCTATGGGTTGTGATGTTTATAAAAGTTGAATCAATTGAAATTTAACTTTTATTACTTTTCAGTTGATTGGAGTTTGGAAGAGATTAAGTTTCGTATGGTCTCGTGGAATGAGTTGAACAAAACGTTTTGATATGTTTTACAACACACAGAACGACAGAACTACTCCCACCCATCCATCCATTCCTTCATTCAGTTCATAAGAGCAGCGCTGTTAATTGGTCTAGTTACTATCCGACAAGGGATCCGGAGCATTAACACCTCAAAGATAAAATCAAGATTTACATACAGTTCCCCCCATGATACTGTGGTGGTGAGTACCACATTCAAATTGCATTAAGTAACAACAAAATTACGGCCAATTTCAATTAACTTGAACCCCCGCTGACTCAGTAAATGGTAAGCACGTGTGTGTTCCACTAAACTTTACATGGCAGAACGAAAGAAAAAAACTTAGCTTGACCTAAGTGCACACTAGCTGTATGTGTGTTATCTGTTTTGACCCGAAAGGCTATTCCAATGTATAAATAATGAAATAATAGAATCTGGTTATACAATTGTTTGCTTCCGATGTTATACACACCGAAAGCAATGTTGTACACCTAACAATTCAAAATGTAAGTACGAATGGGTTTAACGTCGGTGGCCAACAAACCGAGGAGTGTATTGTATGTATATGCTGCTGTTGCTATTTTATGTACACACACACAGGACGTTCTGTAATTTTGTAGGAACACCAGTGAGTCTCCAATTTTTGTTTGGTCATATTCCTGGTGTGTTATAAACAATGTCCACACACACACACACACAACAGGCAGGAGCATACTTTATATGAGCCTATCTCACAAACTACACATAAAAAATGCAAAACAATAAAAAATATTGCCGCGAAATTAAATTTTATCTTCCACATATTGTCAAGCAGCAGTTATAGCAGCAACCCGGGCTACTGTTGCTGTTATTGCCCATTGTTTCCGAAAGGATATTCCATTAACATGAACAAACGAAAATGACCACGATGTTTCGTATTGTATGTACAAAGCGTTGCTCGCATTTTTAATGAAGAAACAAGCATTTTAAATATTAGTGCGTGGTTTAGGACAATGAATTTATGGACTGGGTTTTTTCCTGGTTGTTGTCGTTTTTTGTTCGGATGGGGTGTTCAGCGACACACAGCCCCAGCAGCATACGTTTGCTGGATATTTATGTGTGGTTATTCGCTTTTTGCCTGAATGTACAAATTTCGGTATTAAAAAATAAAAAGCTTCACACTTTTCGGGGGAAATATTTATAAATTTTGGACACTTAAAAGGGATATGTGTGAATGGGGTTTTTGATGTCCACTTTTATATTTTTGGCGAGATTTATTGAGAAAAAATTTTTGTTTTTTTTTCGTAATAAAAAAGCTCAGCTATGCAGGACGACATCAAATGAATTTGAAGTCGATTGAAGGAATTGTTAACGTTTGTTTCCCCAGTATAGATATGAGACGGAAAATAATCTGACGACAGCGAATGAGGGACATTAATAAAATGTTGTCGCCATGCTAATGATGAAATTGTTGCGTGATGTTCTATGAGTCTTATAGAATTGCCATTCCCTTTAGTTTTATGTTTGGCTTAATGCTCCTATCCAATGCGATACATAACAGCGTGAAACGAATTGTGTTCGATTCGCTCGTCTTTCCGGTGCTTACATAATGTAAGCCTTACATATGAGCCGGAAACTCTAACATTGGCAAACACAAATTAAAAATTGAGCAAAAGCCATTGGGGACTTGCAACTAAGGGTGCGACACCTGACGGAAAAAAATGGTATGACTAAGAAGTACAAATTCACATAGAAACTAGTGACATCGATGCATGGCGGAAAGAAATGGCATGACTGACTAAGAAGTACAAATCGTGCATAGAAAGTCACGCCCTCTGAATATTTTGAAAAAGGCCAATACTGTGGGAAGACCGTCAGGAGAAAGACCGATTATTGACGAAAGAAACGGTGTAAAATCATCTGTTATCGGCAACGATGACCGTAATACTGGATTGACTCGTCATAACATTATTTTATATTCAAAATTTCATGTTGCAACAAATGAAGTAAAAGATTTTGAATCAAACAAAACGAATACTTTGAACAAACGTAACAATAGATTTGCCGAATTCGCTATACCTCTGTCGTTTCTGAAACATTAAATCAGATCAAGACAGACATAACGTCCAATTGGCTCAAAACACAATGAATTATTGGAATTAAAAAATTTTTCGATGCTGAATGTTATTCTCGACATAAAATTGTTCCATGGTATGTCTCTAAAAAGCACAATCTTAAGACCCGTACGAAATACGAGGATTTAGTGCATCCATTCTTTCATTTGTAAGACATAAAGTTCGAATCTCTGAGTAAGGGGACACCCAGCGATGCCAAATTCTCAATAAAATGTCTGTTCGTCTATAATGTGAACTGTATAAGGTGAGTATAACGAAACCGAAGCTGACTTCCCCATTTTGTAGTAACAAATGCTAGTTAAAGTTCGAAGAAGAGCTAAATCAGTCAAGCTGATTTAGAGATATGATCGAATTGGTGCTATATACGAGGCTATATCTAAGAACTGGTTGACGTTTCTCGCACATATTACCGGTATTAAATGGGGCAAATTGAAGGTATCGACTAGATCAATCAACTCGTTGTTAAAGCCAATAAAGTGAGCCTGAGGCCTGTGTCAGGCGATTCGGCCGAACAGTGAAGAAAGAGTTTCTTCTCGATATCTCGAGTAAATTTCATTCTATTCTCATAAATTTTTGAAAAGTAATGACGATCCTAAAGCGCTAATACTGTTTTTGGTTACAAATGACAATGACCGTCAGCAGCCGTCTTCGATTTTAGTGTTTTTCGATCGTACCGCTCGAGTTAATTTCACTTGATTTCAGTGGATTCTTTTCGGAGTTTAATTTTCATATTTGAAAATTAGCAATTTCAACAAGGGATGAGTTTAAACGAAATGACCGAAAGATGCAGGTTATCTTCTTGTGCCAGTTCAAATCTCTGCTTTCGTTGTCGCATCTGGCCGGCCCTAAACAACAGTGATTTGTGAGGAAAAAATTGCAAACGTGAGATCCGTAACACGATCAACGGGAAAATAACTCGCCAATAATTAAATAAACATTTAAAGCGCTGACCCTGCACAGTTTAATCGTTGGCAAAAAATAAAACGAAGAAGAATATCGAAAGATGCAGTGTTGTAGAGTAGATTTAAGATGTACGTCTTTTATGGACAACTGCTTGTATTTTTGCATGAAATTTGTCTAAATGGACCGAGAGCTCACGACCATTTTTGACCCTCATAAGGGACCGGCTTGAAACCTTTGCGAAACTATTCCATTGGACAGCACGAAAAACACTTGCTCTACGACTTTTGTATTTGAGCTCTAGGACGGCCCTAGTGTATATCTCAGCTCTTGAGCACCGTACAAAATCCAAATTGTTGTCAAACTGAAGTTATTTGAGCCCAATGAAGAATGCCATTGAAAAATGGCGTGTCTGACAAGTCAAATGTTTTTGAGACTTCAACAATAGAATTTCAGCACGACTGTGAAAGTAGGACGACTTCAAATTGAGCATAGATTTCAGAAATGTTCAAAGAATTACCTACAAAGATTTCACCGTGTATGCTGAACTCTTGCTAAACTAGAACCTTGGGAGTTAGATATCTGAACTTGATCTGTTCCGAGCCCTACTGGAACCGAAATGCAAATCGCGAAGGAATTTCATGAAGATTTATTTTCATCAACACCAACAATGACGACCGGAGAGTTATTACTGTCACAATCTACTTAAAAGTGAAACGAGACAATTTCGACAAAGTTTTTGTATCTAGATTAGACAAGTGGCGTAAAAACAACTGATGATGATGATAATGGAAGCATGAAACGAAATCAATTTAAATAATAAAACCCCTGATTGACGTTACTTCGTAGATTGAACGACGAACCCCCCAATCAAATTGAAGTAATAAACAAAATAAACTGAAAACAGTCGCCGAATTCCCAACGAAAACCCATTTGATCGAAAATTCTCATAATAAATTTCATTTGATTTATGCGCCCAACAATCATGAAAATCAATTTAAATACCAGAGAATCGTTTCCGCAAATGAATTTCATGTGAACCGCGAAATTTTGATATTATAATCAACGCACATTTAAGCAAAAAAGAAAAACAAAACTGTTCGGCTCTCGTGTATCACTCCTCAAAGTTATATTCTATCGACTTAATGTACTTACTTATACAACACAAATGAATATTTTTTTCCTCGTTTTAGCATAAATATTCAATAAAAAAAAAGAAAGAAGAAGAAACGAAACGAAACCATAAGACAAAAAAAACCCTCCCGAATGTTTTAAAAATTATATAAAAACGAACAGACGTTGCCTTTGCTCTCTTTCACTGTTGGAATTTTTGTGTAAATATCATATTTCATATTTACGATTTACAAGAGAAGAAAGGAAGAAGAAGAAAAAATGGGAGAATAGTGTCGAAGATGGGCATTGGGCCAACAATTTGCCGAACCACCCACCCTCCCAAGTAAAGGAATTACATACGAATATAATGCTGTGCTCTGTTTTAACCATACTTGTACCACTATACCCATCCGTTGATATGTATAGCATTGCACGGATGTGTATATAGCAAATATGTACAATAAAATAAAATAGAAAATTCGTTTGTGCAATATTACACTTGAATTTGGATTTGGGTGGGTGGCAGTTTTTGAGTTAACAGAGCTCCATCAGCAGATCTCAATGAGTTTGAATGAATTCCACCTTTTGAATTCACAAGCCAAAATTTATTTACTTTTTTTTCTCCTCTTCTTCTATCCTTCGACGTGCAGAACATAACGTAAATTGTACAGATGTGTAGTATAGGTCTAGTGAGTCCTTTCGGCTATCACGATCTATTTCTACGAATTTTCACTGAAAATAAAAATTTTCTTTCTTTTTTTGTTCCTTGTTATATTTGGTTCAGTTGGGAAAAAAATCCATCATTTTTTCTCGTAGGTAGGCTTTACCTCTCTTCATGGTTTATATTTTGAAATATTAAATTGATAATAATTTATGTAATTGAATTACGTAGCTCTGTAATATTTCAATCTGCGGACACATACCAACTTTGTATCTAGGCATTAGAATATAGATGGCGTAAAAACGACTATTTAATGAAAATGATAATGTGTGCTTTAAACGAAATCAATTCAAATAATGAGTTGAATCCCGAGTGACGTTGCTTGGGAAAATAAACAAACCCACACAATCAATTTCAAGTAACAAACAAGCGTGTAAGAAATTTCTAAAACAGTTCAGAAGGTTTTTCCCGGTAGCGGAATGAGGAACTTTCGTCGTCTTTTTAGAGAAAAATCGATTAATTTGTAGAATTGCTTCAGGCACAGTCACCCAATCATAGCCGATTGTTCGTTTACCAGCTGGCCCACCAACACACACTGTTTGCATAGTAAACCAAATCAAAACAATAAGAACTCCATTCTTTGTTTCTTTCGTAATGCATCAGCCAACGATCAGCTGGTAAGCGAGCAATTGGCACAAGCTCATGATTAACTGACTGTACATAAAATCGTGTTGCTAACTTGTGCCTAAACTGGAATTTTCCGCGTACGATGTGATGTCAAACTCGGCCTTGTCACGGGTTGACAATTTTCTCATCTGTTGCGCAATATTTTCATTTATGCACAAGTCAACACAATAGCTATTTCAAGCACACGGCCCCGAGTGACAATCTTCACGTCTACTGCCTTAAACAAACTTATTACTATTCTGCAACGGCACTGCGAAAAATACCCTTTTTCATCTGTCATCATTTTTTTAACGTTCGAAGGGTCTTTCTTGCTCTGTATGTCCACCAGTGAAGAAACTGATTTTCATAAATAGAGTAAATAAGAATTCTGCCCTGACTGAATTTCGAACTGGCTACGATAAAGGTGAATGTCAGTTTTGATTTTAAATGACTGCAGTACAATTTCGCAATGAAAGTATAAACCAGGTATGGTCGAATGTGAAACTTTGTATGGAACGGAGGACATAGCGATTTCATATAAACAAATTCACCTCTCATGGGAGGTGAGTTCGTTTGTATGAAATCGCTATGTCCTCAGGCTTGTATGAACATACCATACCTGGTTTTAACGTTCATTGCAATTTCGAATCAGTGTAGTTACTCGATTTAAGATTCTTTTATTTATTTATTCAAATGACTAGGAAAATTTACATTTCGCACATAATTCGTCACATCCTTACACTATCCGTTCTCTTGACTACTTCACTCAATCGCACTATTTCCGATCTATCAAACGTTCACAGTCAGTCCATTTAAGGTTCTGAGACCAGGCGTTGGTTGGTGTATTCGTGTACTGTAGTTCATCTTGGTTCAATTATGTACACGCAAAGGAACTGGCAATCAACGAGATAATTAGAATAACGAGTGTGTCGTTCTTTCAACTTTACATTGTTGGAATGATTATGTGCTTTGAATGACATTGCACAACTAGTCATCTGATGATAGAGCAACTCCTTGTCAATGTACAGACAAGTCTTGACAAACGAAAATGTTCCACTCAAACAAGGTCCAGAATTGATTATAGTTACGATATTGCAATCCCATAAAACAGCGGACAGTACAGCCAAATCGCTTAGTGCGACTGATCCCTTTCGAAAGAAATTTGGAAAGAAATGTTGTACTTAACTTCAAAATCCACTCTGTCATAAGTTCAGTGAACTCTCATTTCACCGTAAGTTGTGGTGTAATCTGAACACACTAAGAACTGGATATGGTCGTAGCAACGACAAGCTACACAAATTAAAATTGGTCAACAACATCAGCTGCTCACGTGGTCATCGACGACAAAAATTGATGCATTTATTGGATGGATTGTCAGATTCTTAAAAACGATGGCCCGACCGATTTTTCATCAGTAAACGAGCAAGTTTTGGCAGCTAGCTATTTTCGACAACGTTTAGAAACTTTTAAAAATGCATTGCGTGAAACTTTTTATTTAGACTTCGTTCAAGCTAGACTTCGTGTCTGGGCTAAGTTTGAAAAGCTAATGAGTACCAGAAATGAAACATTCTTGCGAATGTTTGCTTATAATTTGGTGGATGTCTTGAAATTCTTATTATTATTCAGTCGGATTCGAAGATTGAAATTACAGTCTGACACATCCACAAGGCTGTTCCTACGGCATTGTATTTCTTCAAATCAATTCGCAATCTCAGTTTTGCATGAGAGGAAGACAAAGTTTGAGGGAAACAAGAACCGTACAATAGCACAAATTTACGTACTCGATTCTTCTATACATCGAAACCATCACAAAAGCGTCGGGTGAACAGCATCAAATGTTAAACAAATTGAACCAGCTCAGTCCAAATAACATTAACTTGACCTGTGTGAAAAAATGTCGTTAAATGTGAAGGAAATAAAACTGCTAATCATCTCTTGTCGACTGTATCGATAGCAATGATTCATTTGTAACATAATGCGGCTTTAAATAGCAAAATTAATGTTCAAACAAATGAAGTAAAAGATTTCGCATCAAATTTAACGGCATTAGATCAAACAAATGAAGTAGTAGATTTGACGATTTTTAGAGATTTTCAGTCGTATGTAGAAGGTTATGCGGTTTTCAAGCGACGATTCGTTGAGTAATTGCAATATCATTGAGATGCGCTATGACGTGTCGATATGTTATTCTTAAAATGAGATCAAGATTTTCCGAAAAAAAAAGAAGACCGATCGAAGAAACTTCGTGAGCTTGTTCTCCAATTCAAATTTATACGCACAGAATGCACAGAATCAACTACAATTTTATCGTTTAATCCCTTTACTCGATCCTTAATGTGGTATTATAACCAGACACCATGTCAAAACTGACCCTCCTTGACTTATTACGTTCCACATTTTAAACAAAGAATCACCAACTGAACGCCAATTCACTTAACAAATTACTGTGGCTGAAAGTGTGAAGGTCAATAATTTCCGCTGAGGAAAATCGATTACCCTCAAATATAAATCGCCTATACCAAAAACTTCCACTACTTTAAACAACCGATATTTAGGTGCGAATATTATCTTGAATAATGCGATATTGTTATCTGGGTCATAAGTGTGATTTATCTACTGTTTCTTTAAGTTTATTAAAATCTGTTCGCCGTTA
>JANTFA010132848.1:0-13380 GCA_026413405.1 Phytosciara flavipes | reverse complement strand
GTGGACTGATGCGCATCTAATGTTCATATGTTTTGATGCTAAATTGACGAAGGAAGATAATTGTGTGCTTGCCATATATATGATGATGGTTGGTTTGCCATTTTATGTATGCATGCCATGGTGACTAATTTATTATTGTTGGGTTTGCTGATGTGCTTTTTGAAATTGGATACATTAAACTTTGTCGGTAATATTCCACAAGCCAAATGACTTTATAAATCTAATTTACTTCGATCGGAATTTGCAATTAGACGGAAACAATTAAACATTCTTAGTCGTTGTCGTTCATGAGGATGTATTCAGGACTTTGTATTCCAGCTTCAGTAGACAATCAACGAAAGTAGCGGTTATCCTTGCTATGTCATTCGTGCGTCTGTTTTCATAGCAAATCATTCCATTCGACACTCAACTATTGAATTACTCCTTCCCAGAATTCTCGCTTCGAAAGTTACGAAACTTCTACAAACTACTCGCGAATTACTTAACCATGAAGAGTTACCAATCCACAAAAACTATACAAAATTCTCAGATTTACGAATCCTCTTAAGTCTTTTAAGTGCTACAATTTTTCATGATTCAATTACTTCGAGTGCTGCAATAAAATGAAAGCCGAAACTGAATAACATTATTTACATGATGAGCATCTGCTGGTTGGTTGTATACAACACACCGCTATTTCTTTCTAAGTTGAAAATTTTCAAAATAATCAATGGAACTAATGTACTTACCACCGAAGAGATTATACCCACTTTCCGTAAATATTTTCAGCATCATAATTTGAGTGTTGAAACATTTTATGAAAATCTAAACATTGCACGGTAAAAGTAAGTTTGAGGAAATTTATCTTAATTTGCAAATAAATCAATTTCAATTGACGGTACCAGATCCCAATGCAATTGAAAAGTAAAGTCTTTGTTAAAAGTTACGGTACTTCTTGTTTAACAAATTGTTACTAACTAGTATACTAGTTCAGTTGCTAATATACTACACTCGCCACTAGTATTCTACCCTCTTTATCGACAAAATTTAATCGACTTAAGACGACGCGTCAATTTTAGAAAAATCAATTAAATGAGCTTTCATTATGAGCTTAAAATCTTAGTTTTAGTCTGAATTTATTTGTACAGACTAAGAAATAGTTGATCGGTCTCTATTGTTTGCAGTATTCACCAGTAAACGATTTGATGAAAACTTCCTTCGCCAATAGTTTACTATCCTCGTTTTTATTTAGCGTGTGGTAGCAGTACAGTGCAATTTGCTGGTGGAACGGCATGACCAACTGTTTCAGCAATCAAATTTATGATACTTGTTCGTCATCTAGTGGCTGTCACTCGCTGTCACTTGTGGCTGTCATCTGTTCACATTTTCTTCATATTCGTAGCATTTACAATCGCAGGTCTAATAGCGGCCTCTTTTGCAGATCAAATTGACAGGTTCCATCGCTAGAGAGGTCGGATCTGGTATGTATACAACTACGAAAGTTGTAATTTTCGCTTCTCGAATGGGATGCGAAAATAAAAAATTCAACCCTCATCTAGCTAGGGAATGTTTTCAGAAGCGAAAGTACTTTCGCACCTGAAAAGAGGTGCGAAAGTAATTTCGTCACTCGAACAGAGGTGCGAAAGTACTTTCGCCCCTCAAAGAACATGACAGACAGAGGAACGTTGGCTGAATACTTTAAGAATGACATTCAACCTGCGCCGATTGAATCTGTTTTCAAATTGTAAAAACTTCATAGTGTTAGACTTAGAACTTAGTTTTAGACATTCTGGACCAATGAGTGCACATATTTCGTTAAATAATAGCCCCGAAGCATGAAAAATAGCGAATGACGACTACCTACGAGACAAACACAGAGCACACTATGATTTCAGCCTTCGATTTTTGTTCCAGGAATTCATATTCAGATTTGCTTATTTATTCGGGCTGAATTTTTTTATTTCCGCATCTCATTTGAGAAGCTCAAATTACAATTTTCGCACACGGTTGAATTGTTTTACTTTCTCTCTAAACATAATTTTAATAAATTGTACGAAACAGCATTTTGGCAAACTTATTTTCGTAGAAGCTTAGTTTGAAACATTCATGATCTCTCCAAATAATAACGTACATGGTCGTGTAACATACAAAAATTGTTTCTCCGCCATATATGGATACATGCCTAGCCTAGCCTATTCCGTCTAACAATAACTCCTTTCAAGTAACAACAATCTACTTTACTTTACTATGTGAATTTCATCCAGTGTGTATAACCTATTGATGTGATTCCAAAATAATATAGTTTCGGCGATGAAGGAGTCAAGGAACATACTTTGCACATCGAAACAATGGCTGTAGATTCTACATCGTATGCATTATAAAATATTTTCCTAAGATTGGGAATTCATGTCGAATAATGGCTTTAGTTTTGCGGTGGTTGGTATACATACATTGTCTTAATGGAGATATATGTTACCACTGAAAAATTTTACTCAAACTTTAATTAATTGAGAAAAGTTTTATGCATTTATCAACAGTTCTATATACTAAATTAGGACGTAATAGTCGTCGGTTGTGTGGTTTATTTTTGTTTTATACGAACGGGTATATGGAAGATGGTGGTGTGAAAGGCTTTGTCAATTAATATTAATTGAGCTACAGTAAACGGATCGGACTTTTATTGAAGTTGTAACGGATTACGACGACCGGGATGTTTCAAATTACGATAACATTTTCACTGACGTGAAAATTTCAGTTTTCGTTTACTGCAAACAGTCACTACTCTTTTTAGTTCGTAAAAAATTGAGACTAAAACTAAGATTTCAAGCTCATAACGAAAGCTCGATCATTCAATTGAGTTTTCTAAAATTAACTGGTCTTTTTAGGTCGGTTAAACTTGGTTTCTTTCGTTTGAGATCCTATTCATAAGTCCTTCTACGTTTTACATCTGATACCAGGGCAAAATTATTTTTTACAAATCCACAGATAGCTCCGTGGCCCTTGATTTTGTCGAATGTAAGGCAAAACTGTGAAGTTGACCCATTACTCTACTCTACTCTACTCTACTCATAGATAGTAAAGTAAGTCTTTGTGAAATACACTCATCAGTTCTGTACAAGAACAATCACTGAATGAGCATTGTGCTGGAATATCAAAAAACTGATGTCTTTCCTATGAGCAGTATTTTACTCTACGTCACAGGTTATAGGCCCACAATTAATTCAAATAACGTTCAGGAAGTATCGAAAGTAGATTTTTTGGGATGTGTGCAGGGTATTTGGAATAAATAGGGCGAAAAAAGGTGAAAAATAAATCAAACTTTGAGAGGCGTTATTATCAAGAATCGCTGATTGCAATTCCCGCTGATTACAATTCGGTTGATTAAAATTCCCGGTGATTGTATTCCCAGGTAATTACAATCCTTAGTCCAAAGCGATCACATTTTTCGGTTATTACAGTAACCGGTGATTACAACCACTTGGAATTTTACCACTTTCCATACATTTTGGTCAAGATGTCTCCAATTCACCACTTCCCATATATTTTGATCATGAGCAATCACCTAGTGTTATCCAACTTCGTCCTAACTTTTCGAAAAAAAATTGTCCGGAATGTCCTAAGTAAGGACAGCCGAAAAACTAGCGAGATTCCTGATTGTGTTTTAATGGAAAAATTCTGGGGCAAAATCACATGCTTTATTGGCAATACTTTGAAAATCAAGTTCAAGTTTCTAAGGTCAAGATTTAGATTTGGGTGAAGTGGGCCTAGTACCTATTGACACCAGGATGCCGCTTCCTTATATGTACTTTCATCAATAGCTCAAAAAAGGGAGCTGGTGTGAAGTCGACAGGTACTGCTATTTGACGGTAGCTCATCTTTGACTTAATCAGACTTTTGTTCTAGGCTGCATCTCTGATTGTAGGTTGAGATTCCTAGGAAGGAGACTAGTTTTAAAATTTGGAATCCAAATTCTAAAGAATTATTGCTTTTACTTTGGCGTTAAATTTTCCCGGTCAGAGTTGCAGACTTTCCCTATGAGCAGTTTTGTGATGATCTGGTGGCCAGGTCTTAAGAACCGAGATATTCACGCACTTGTCATGCACCTAGCGCACGAATAAATAATTCCAACTTACCCTTTTGAATTTAATTGTATTAGAATTTTTTAAAAGCAGTTTTAACCAAAAAAACAGTGTACCACAATTGACCCATTCCAAACAATCCACACTGAAAGGAGGAAATTTCCTATACAAAGTCGACGTTGGACTGCAGATAAATATACTTTGAATGCCACAAGACCGAGTACATGAACTCTAAATTTTAGCGCCACTGTTATTCTTAGACGACACGGAACGTTTGGTGTTATCTCTGCTTGGTTGCCTTTCGTTCTTGCATTTTACTCTTCAAAAAAACCGACATCAATGGCGCTTGCATTCTCTTTAAGTTGACTAAGCCATCGGTAGATATTATTCAAATATTTGTATAGAATTGGTAAGACGTTCAGAAAATTAATTGAATTCCGTAATGTAAACATTTCAGAAAATTACGGTTTATTCAAAATTGCTTAGCCAATTACATATGCTATACGTCCAGAGCGCGTCCACCTTCCGATTTACATTCTATTATGTAAATGTTGAATACGTAACTCTGCTTCTGCCTCTGCTTTAACCATATCTTTCAGAAATGTTCTGTGTTCGGTGTTTTTTTTTTCTTCAAACCATCGCATAATATATACCGTTGAACGCGCCATTATATCACGACATCGACTTTAGTGTTCATTCTAATGTAATAAGTGAATAGACTTTATGTTTCATTTAAAAGTTACTTCATTCAGTTCTCGCTATACATCGTTTCCATCTGTAATCAGCTTACGATAGTAATACGATTACGGAATACCTATCAGTTCCTCCCTATGCCTGGTATTTATGTTGATATTATAGTTGCAAGTTCCTATTACACGTTCCGTTGCTGCGTGATATTATTGACTTATGTGTACATAACATAAGTCCAACCAATCACAATCCAGAATATTTGCCATTATTTCAAAACTATTGTTCACTTCCCTGACGTACATATCATATTCTTGCCGAGAGACAGACGCCACTAACATTAGCAATGTCTGATAAAATATTCCAATTGAATCAATTCATATCCTCTTATTGCTTTGGTTCTTTAAAATCATATTTAAACATTTTCCTTTTGAACTTTGATTCGATTCGTTCGTCCATCGTGTAAGTCGATAAAAGGTCTTCGAGAGAGAAAGACAAGATTTTAATTGTTATCGTGGGTTGACCATCAGCTTTGTTTTTCCAGGCGACGTAGAAAACGGGGACCCGTACGGGCTAGTTGTACATAAAGGCATACATCTCAAAACTACTCTGCAACACTGCATCTTTCGATCATTCCATTGAAACTCATCTCCAATTTCGAAAGTTCCGTACGAAGTCTAATTTGAAAATTGAATTCTCAAAAGAACCCCACCAAAATCAATTGAAATTGCCTCTGGATATGGGACAAAGAACACTAAGGCTCAAAATGGCGGCTGGTGGCCATTTTCTTCTTCTTTCTCAGCCTTGAACGTTGTCACGCATCAAAACGCAGTCCATACACCCATTACTGCGTGTAGGCCTCCACCATTTTCAACGATCCATTGTTGCTTGTTGCCAGTTCTCTTTTGAGTTCTTTTTTCATAAAAATTTTGCTATTCCAATCGTTCACCTGATGGTCTGCCTCTAGGTCTTGTTAAAGTGGTCTCCAGTCCATGATTGTTTTGATCCAAGTCCAAGGTCCATCCTTGCAATGGCCAACCCCACTTTAGAAATGCTATTTTTTCCATGATGTCACCGACTTCTGTTTTCTGTCGAATTCATTGACTTGTCTCCGAGTGTAATTCCAAGCATACCTCGTTCCATGGCTCTGTGCGCCACTCTGAATATATTTTCAGATGCTTTTGTTACCATTTCAGCTCCAGACGTTAACACTGGAAGGACACATTGTGTCAAACACTTTACGTTCCGAGCTATTATTCATTTTGCTTTTAAAAATAAATCTGAGTTTCCCAAGATCAATTCTACGCTCGACTTCTGCAGTTTGATTGCCTAGAGTCTAGGCTCTAGACCCGATTTCAGTTTATGACCGAGGTGCACACCACTGTTGACTAGTTATGACAGTTTTATCAATTTTATTGACTTTTTCTTCGTTAATGTTTGTCACTCGGTCTTCGATAAACTCGTCTTGAGACCATGTGTTAATGTCTGCTGGTGACCACAGAAGGTTTGCCCTAACTCAGGTATTCAAGTTTGACGTGTGTTACAAACGTAAGAGTGCAAGCATAAGACCCTCGTACTTCGTGCACGTCTTTGTGTTCGAGCCACACAAAAAATCGGTTACAAAGCAGAAATTTTCAAAATTAAATTTCGTTAGATGTACACATTGAGGCCATTTGATTTTCCTTTTGTATTCAGCAAACCATCCCGATGATACACAACACAACAAATTAATTGAATTATTGTGAGTTTAATTTCCAATTAAAACATTGAAACACAATTAAGATGCCAATCTATAGATTGTGTCTTACGTCGTTACCCATTTATATTGCAAAATGTCGAACAATGTTGTTCGATCCATAATTACAAATTGGAATGAAAATTGATGATAAGAAAACAGCATAAATTGTGGTGTACTTCATACAAACTGATATCAGATCGGATGCTGTACTGCTGTACTGTAGTAAAGTACACGCACCATTTTCTATTTATAACAACTGTTTACACCTGTGTGTTTTTGTATCGTACCATGAGTTCTTTCACTTTAGAAGTTCAAAAACTAAAAATAAATTTTGTGTAAATGGAAAAAAGAGAAACTGTTGTACGGAATTGTTAAAATGTTGACTGGTCGCTGTCACGCAATTATACCATGTCTGAAGTATAATTCAAATTTGTCTACAATAACACTCATTAATTCAGCAATAAACCCATTTGTAGGAGCATTTCCATAAGTGAGTTGGATATTAAAATTGTCTGATATTCATTGGCAATAAAATATTTCCATATGCATCTGTCGGATCTGAATGTTAAATATTTTACTCGTTAGACACAAATTAAGTCAATATGGAATAGCTTCGAAGCTTTTATTTTTTGGGGCAAATTTGACAGATGGCTAGAAGATTTTTTTTCTGTTTGTTTATTTTATTGTGAAACAGCTCTGAGTGTATACAAAGCTTCGTATACGTTATTTACGTTGAGAATGCTCTGTAACGTGTGTTCGACTTCGAGATGAGCTCAAATTGAATTAGCAACAATGTATAAAATGTGTTACTTATGGTAAAATCAATGATCCATCAATCACACGACACTGATTAGGTTATTGATCATTCGTGAATCATTGGAGTGGTGGTATGTGAATGTTGTTTTTGCTTATATATGGAGAAAACACTCTGCAAAACATTCATTTCAACAAATATTCAAGATGTTTACAGGGGGGAAGGAATCAAACTCTGATACTACCTATCTGCTTCCAAGTTTTTATTTTGATTAGTTTGTAGTGCGTGCCGAAAGCATGCTGAAGCAACTTCGTCGCTTACTTACTCTACTTTACCGGCGCTACAGCTACTTATGCCTTTGACCCGATCGATCCAACGTGATCTGTCATTCGATGCACTCTGTCAACTCCTTATTCCCAGCCCCTGAAGATTTGCTTCAACGCCATCTGTCTCATTATTGGGCATTCTATTCCTCTTCGCCCTTTTGGATTATGCCGGAATAACATTGAGGGAGCTCTGTTTCCATCCATGCGTGCTATGTGGGCCGAAGCACGAGCAACTGTTCATCACTCTTCTTAACAACTTTGAGTGTTGATATCTAATTAGGCTGCAATAGCATCTGCTTGTCGTCATGATTCGCCTATGCATTTCAGGTGTATTATCACCATCCGAATGAACCAACGATCCGAAATAAATGAATTCATTTCAACTACATCTAGTTTGTACTCTACTTATCATGTCTCCTTGGTCACCCTGCTGCAGCCCTTCCTTCACAGCAAAAACCTTCAGACAAGTTATTTTGCACCTTAACATGTTTCCTTCACAAGACGAATTAGTTTGGAAGCCCAGCTCCTTTATCGCTACAAGCTACATACAGCTTGAAGTCGATGAAAAGATGGTATATCCGTACTCGAAATTCTCTGCCACTTCATCACATTACCTCCCAACAATTTTCTTTAGTAATGATAATTTACTGAACAAGATCAAAACTGAACGTTGTAGTAGTATGTTAACAAACATGCACGCTAAATCATTTGTTAAGTATAACTTGCACAATATGTTGTTGTGGTCTGTCTCAATGATTAAAGTGTAGTTCAGTTGGTCGCACATGTAGATAGTACACACAACATACCGAACGGAAACCATGAAAAAATGTTGTTCGACGTTGTAGAATTGACAGACGCATCGCGATTTTATCATCAAATCTTTTATTCTCTCTATTACCCCAATAATATGCCTCATAACACTACAGTTTTCCGTTTGATAACGAAACCTCACTTCAGCTAGAATATCTCATTAAATTCGTGTTAAGTCGTGAGAAGAGAACCCATTGCACACAATGAACGAAAAACATCCTTTCTTCATCAAGTATACACGCAACATAACGACATACTTCATCGTAGGTTGTATTTCGATAAATAATCTACTCTCGCGTGATGAATGTGAACAACGCATCTATCTAGCAACATCATAGAGTTTGTTTACGAAATCAGTGGGTTCGAAATTGGACAATGTACCTGGAGGATTTCATATAGCACTGAATTTCACAGTGCCACAGTGTTGTAAAATTCTCAACGTACCCTGTCCAATTTTCATCTCTCTAATTTAACCCTGTGAGGTTGCTAGAAAGCTGCCATGATGCGAGTGATTGTCTTGCTTTTATGTAAGCATGATTATTGGCGAACAGGGAATAAATTAACTTACAACGCTCGCGGGTAATATATGTCATTCTATAAGGACACTTATGTTGCGTCGTTATGTGGACGGGAAGATTGTAATCTACTATTTAGTTCAAGAAAATGCGTCGTTACTATTTCACTTTAATAAAGTACATACGTTGACATTCATTTTAACATTATATTTTCCTATGTAAGAGCCTATTAACGAGCACATTTCTGTCGTCGTTGCTGGAGGTAGTAGATGAGTATGAACACGTATGAAATATGATTAAGCTTACAATGCAATCGAATTGTCGGTCGGCTAAGGTATTGAAAAAATATTCCATAGACTATCGAATCTATAAAGTTGAATTCACATTCGTCCGTTTTGCCTACGTCCACGCCTCTTTTCTTTTGTCTGTCTATCCTGTAAACTGAGGCATAACGGAGACCAAAACGGACGACTGTGGAATAACGCTTTCAATCAAATGTAATGACATCTGCATGACTCCTGCTACCTGCTACTGGTGATTTTAATAGGAAGGTTTTACAAATTTATAGACCCGTACGAAGTACGAGGGCCTTATGTTTTCACTCTTACGTTTGTAACACGTCAAATTCAAACTCCGGGGCTAAGGGCAAACATTCTGTGGTCACCCCTAGATGCCAAATCAGCAATAAAAAATAAAGTTCGTCGGACTGTCATCACAATAACTTGAGTAAAACGAAACCAATCTTGATCGGCTTATTTTTCCTCGATTTGTTATCGAAAAAAAGCAGGCTAAGTTCGAAGATGAGCAAAATCGGTCGAGCCGATATAAAGCTAAATAGTGCTGTTTTCGAGTTTGGGTTTCTCGCATTATATCACCGGCGGTATTGCTCTCAGAAAGTTCATAGATGGTGCAAATAAAAGGTATTGAAAAAAAAGTTTGTCAAATCGGATCTTGGGCTCGGAAATTAGAGCCCATAGAGTGGGCCTTATTTGAGCTACTCGGCCGTACAGTGAAGGTAACGTTTTTTGTCGATATCTCGAGTAAATTTCATCCGATGTCAATACTGTTTTCGGTGACGTAAGAAAATGGCCGCCAGCCGCAATTTTGAATGATAGTGTTGTTAGCTTGTATTTCGAGTAAATTACTTAAACACTTTTTGTTTGAAAGGTAGTGCTGTAAGCAATTTTAACAAGCGATGAGTTTAAATAAAAAGAGTTAAAGTTAACATTGCAGCGCAGTTCTATAGACACCTAACTACACACCGTCCTCTACTCGTACGGGTCCTCCATATGTTTTTGAATGAGGTACAATATGAACAACTAACGTAAATCTTTTCCGCCACCTTCATAAACTCTGAGGACAGAGTATGCGTCAATAGTCAAAAAAAATGTGGTAAAGAGAATGTTAAAAACAAAAGTTCTGTTCTGTTTATGTGGAATTCTTAATTCTAGCCATGTTGCATATCTATCAACTTCACCTTCACCTTCTATTCTATATTCACTGGAGAATCGAAATCGAAACAAAAATATTTTGGAAATAGAAAGAATATTTCTAAAAATAGACCATTAGTGTCGATATAAAATGAAGTTAATTGAAAAATTATCACAAAAGTGATGTTTCCTCTTCGCAGACAGAGATAGTGATTTTGCTTGACTTGAATTTATGTCGATGCAGAAAGGTTAAAAATATAAATAAAAAAAATTTTTGGGCTTTTAATGTACACTCTAGAGATAGTAGTAAATGGCCATAGCAGATATACCAAGCCAACCATTTAAATAATTGGTATTTGGAACAAGTTTTTGCTTTTTATATGTAGGGGCCATCCGAAATGGATCCGTATATCGATGTGGCGCTATACTCGGTTATATAATGCATTTATAATTTCATTTAATATTACTAAATAGGTTTTTGCAGTAGAGATCTACCTACCTACCTCACTTTATTTGTTTTAAATCAACATTTGCCTACCTATTGTTGTTAACTCTAAAATGGATGGATCGATATTATAAATAAATAATAAATTTTCCGATTCTTCTTTTTTTAAATATTTATTTTGGCCCAGGATAGCTTTACATTTTAAATGATTTCCATTTATGTTCCATTTATTCGTTATACAATTTCGCAAAATTATATTTTATAATTAGAAATTGTTAAATTGTGCATTTTAACAACAGAGTGCTGTCAGGGGACCGTTCAGAAAATTATGTCACACCACTAGGGGTTCTGAACCAAAACGAAACGATATTAAAAGCTTGTATCTATAAAAGTGACCGCAATTTTTGAGTGACAGTGACACGAGGCAGGAGAGGGTGAAATTTTCCAATTTTAGCCCTGGCTTCCACTCAAAAATGTACTCCGTTGAGAGCGCCGTCAAGGATTTCGGTTGAAATTTGTCTCTCTCATTTTTCAACCAATAGGACGCCAAGGCTTAGAGTGTCTTAATTTATGAATGAAGACCCCAAGTACCGAATTTCCCAGTTGGTATGGCCCTTATTTTACCAAAACGTATAACTTCCCTTTGAGATATAAATCATTAATTCACCTTTCACAAACTTCTAATAATTTCTTAAAGACAGAAGTGACCAAAATAAGCAAACACTAACCTACCACCATGTCTCTTGAGATGAATGTCCAAACAACTGAAGTAATAGATGCGTATGCGTTAAACACCGGGCGATAATTTGAACAAAAGAAGTGAAGTGTCTGATGATAAAATGATTGATACTTCTAAAGAACCATTACTAAACATTCATATGTGAATGGAACAGGTAGGCACAGTTGGAGAAGAATTCTGTATAGTATTTTTCCTCAATGTACAACACAAAAGTAAGGTTCCCAAGCGTACCGAAGCTTCATGAACTGAGTATTTGAGATGTTTGCCAAACATTGTTTGGTGCCCTCAACGAATCGTACACAGAAAAATGACTTGAACGACGCGACCAATGGGTCACAATGCGAAACGCAATGGGTACACAGTGAATTCTGTTTTGTTGACGTTTCTTCTGAAGACAGTTCTCGTGAGAAAAAAGAATTCTAGTCGAACGAATTACGACACTCGCTTCGCTCTTTCTACTTTGCTATTGTCGCTTTTTTTGTGGCTAATTCTTTTGTCACCGAATTTTGTTGAGTTTTAGGAACTTTCGTCATGGAAGAATCCGGTCGAAATTAATTATCTTCACAGTGACATCGAGAGGTTAATGAACGTATTGCGGCTGATCATTAAATCTCTTAGGTTTCTTCGAGTAATGTGGCTTTACACAACAAATTTAATGTCGACACAAATGAAGGACAGAATTTTGTGTTAAAAATTTGAGAGGAATTAGGTGTTTGTTCAAACAAAAGAAGTGGTAGATTCAATGACTAGATCCCAATACGTCTGTCGCTACTGAAACATTTATACAAAATCTTTTACTTCCTTTGTCGAACCACGTGTTTTGCAATATAAAGGAACACTCAACTTGAAACGATATTCATCTTCGTCGTGGTGCTCGATAACAGATGAGAAGCCGTTTTTCAAAGAACGGATGACGAAAACGATGCGTCCACAGTGCATGAGGATTCCTCATAAAAATATCGATAAGGATTACATGGTCACTTGTAGAACTGTTATTTCGATTTTTTCCATAAAAAATTACCGCTAGATTTTCTAGCGTGTTATTTTCTTCGTGCCGTTGAACATTGTTTTAGACATAAATTTGCCGGCCATCCAAAATGCTGTTAGAATATTGATGAACAACCACATTGAATCTCACATCTAACCAACCCAACCCCCTTGCTTATTACACCTAAATTATGTACATACATGAAAAACGCGATGACATCCGATTGCGTGTTGTTGACCCACAAATCATTAGTCAAAATTTTCGTCGTAAATAAATATTCTGAGCGCAATAATTTTCTGTATTTGCCAGTTAAACGAATAAAGACAATCTTTACCGCAGAAAGACAGAAAAAACTCTCTCATGAAACATTGCCAAACATTGGGCTAAATACTAAATGTTTTCATCTAATTATTCTTCTTCTTCTCAAAGCCATTTACAATACAGCATGTTTTCGATGTGTACCTACTGTATTACGAGTATGTGTGTAGATAGATACATACGAAATCAGCAAGCACATCACAATTTCCTCGACAATTTTGCAAATATCTATTAATTAACGTGAATAGACAAACTTAGCACAATAAAATAAAATGAAAAAACAAAATACAAAAAAAAGACGATCAGATAAAACAGTCAGTGTAGAGTAAGATACACATTCGAGAATAATATATGATGCTAGTTAGACGACGAGATTTTGAATTATATTCACACAAAATACGTGTAAGTGTAGAACACTATTATTGGACTACGGTATCATCGGCAGCAGACAACACTACGGTTGACATTTAAATCTATATGTATCGTTAGCATGTACACAGCTGAAAATATAACACGCGCATATTTTCGAATGATTTTATTTGAGACGCTTGAAATACGGAGAAAATAAACTA